>BPLS01020486.1:0-11768 GCA_019656275.1 Rhododendron kiyosumense | reverse complement strand
TTTTGGGACGCTGAGTCAAGGGGTTGAGGTCCTCTCCAGTTTGGCTACTCTCAAGTCCGGTCCAGTTTGGATCATTTGTAGGCTTTTTCCAGTCCAACAATAATGATTGGAATCGTTCATTTTTTAGAATTTGTCGAGAACGTTGACTACGCTAAAAATTAGATTGATTGGATATCGTTTGATATGATGTTGAAATGTATTTATTTCGTATAATTGTGTCACATGGGTTGAAATTCAGTGTTGCACACTTTTTTACTTATAAACTTAATGCATTTAGAAATAATATCAAGTGATACCCAATCGACATGATTTTTGGTGTAGTCGATATTCTCGACAAACTTTAAAAAGTGAACGATTCTGATCATAAACTGGACCGGACTAGAGGATAGCCAAATTGGACAGGACCTCAACCCCTGAGTCAATAGCCACGCGAAGCAGCAGAGACAACGGAACACTCGTTGGATGCAAGTTTAACCGACGTATGGCATGGAGATCAATTTTGCTACGTTTCGTCGAGGTTTTTTTCACGCGAAAGCTATTTTTGGCAAGCTATGATCACGGACGGAACCAAGATGTCGTAAAACGTGGGGTCGAACTATGAATAACAAGAATTTGAAATTTTCAAGTTTCAAAAATCTAATAAGTAGTTTGTTTGGTTTAAGTTTTGAGGAATGTTTTTTGTGAGTGGAGAGAGAAAAAGAGAGAAATGAGATTAATAATGACAGAAAAACTTATGAGAGACCATATGCTGAAAGAGAAATTGAGTTTTGGGACCAAAATGAATATATTTTTAAAGCATTTAAAATTTCAAAACAACACTCCCTACAATGTACAATATCTAGGTGTTTTTAACAAATGAAAAATAACTAATATTTAATTTTAATTTTAAAAAAAAAACCTGAAACAACACAGAGGCCGTGGCTCCCATATGCCCCAACATACATCCGTCTCTGGCTACGATAGTATTTTCTCAAAACTAATCGAAATTGCTGTAATGGTGCCAAAGTCTTTTTTTTTTTTACTTTTGTCTACGATAGTATTTTGTCAAAACTAATCGAAATTGTTGTAATGGTGCCAAAGTCATTTTTTTTACCTTAGTCTGTGACGGCTGTTGGATTACTTGAATCATTTCGTGGTGATTCGAAAGAAAAAGGTTGTAACACACAAATGTCGATGTGGTGTAAATTAGTGGCAACAACCATTTCTTTTCCCAAATTTGGCCACTTAAATGGATGAGCCATTTTTTGGCTGCTGGATGACTTTATTTATACATTGGAGGGTGAAAACTGATGTTCAAGCCAGCAATTAGATTAGGTTTGAAGATAGCCCACCGTTGGAGATGCATTTATATGTTCTTCGGCCAAATTACTTGGAAAAGCAAGCGTTTATAAGAAAAATGGAATACAGCATTAATTACTAAACTCTTTTTTTACTTCGTGTTTTTTCCTGTCATCTGTGGTATTTTCTTATACAATTATAAAAGTAAGGGAGACTTAAAGATTCATTCTCGTTCCTTAACCGACGTATGTTCTCATCTTGACCGATTTTTCAGGTTATGTTTTCATCCTCTAATTTTAAAAAATCCCATCTTAATTACCCTTGTAGGACTATATTTATGGGATTTATTTATTTTTTTAGGAGCCTATATAGGTAATGATTTTTTAGACTGAAAAATAACTTTGGAGGTCCTGTGCCGTAATAAGCGGGATGAATACTTATGTGATATGAGATCTGAAGATAAATATTTAAAAACTCCGAAAAGTAATGAAACAAAATGCATTAATTGATATTTATTGTAAGTAATTTGTCTCTCATCCAAACCAAAAAGGTCAAAGTTGTGTTTAAATCGGTTGGAGTTATTGGGAAATTGGTGTGTTAACAACCGAAGAGGGTTCTATGTCTCTCCATAGATTCAAACCTTAGACCTTCCTCTTACAAGACAATATAACCAAGAATCGTGAAATCGGTCCGGACCGAACCAATCCATGTCTTTTGGATTTTGTCCGTGAATTAATTGTCTAGACACGGATTCGAAAATTAAAAAACCGTGGGATACAAATTAGGATTGGATTTTCATTTCAAAACCGTTGATTAACCGAACCAGACCGTAAGATATTTTAAAAAATAATATTAAAAAAATATACACGTATGTGTAATATTTATAAATAATTATACATTTAATTAATAATTGTTATGATTTTATTTTACAATTTTCATTAATGTGACAATATATAAATCTTAAAGGATAATAAGTGTAATGTTATGGAATATAATAGTGCATTGTTATGATGTAATAGTATATCTGGACTGGAACAAACTTGCTGTAATAGTGTAATGTTATGGAATGAAATACTCCCCCGTTTCAAATTCTTTGTCCGGTCCGCAAAATGGAGTGTTAAAAATAATACAATTTTTTCAAAAAAAAATTCAAACTTTTTTTACAAATTAAAAATACTCATTGATATCTAGTAAGTTGTTAAAAAACTTTTGAATTTTTCTTGCAAAAATTATACTCGTATTATTTTTAACTCTCCATTTTGCAAACCGGACAAAGAATTTGGAACGGAGAGAGTGGTAACTATTAACTGTTTACACTTTGCATTTTTAGTTGGCATGCGCAGTAGAATCATTTTAATTTTATGGAAAGAAATTAGTGGATAAAACCGAACCATGACTCACGGTTTGAATTGGAACCGAACCGTGAAACTTTTATATTAGGAACGAATTGCATATTTTAAAAACCGTGAGATACAGATTAGAATTGGATTCATAGAAATCCAATCCAAACCGGACCATGAACATCCCTAAGACAATGGATATAACAAATAGGCTTAAGAGCAACATCTTCAAATGGGGCTAGTCAATTGAAATTGAGGCCAGGGACGCAATTGGCATGCACGCGCCGTAAACAGAGCGTGGATCTCATGAGTCAGGCTTCTTTTAGGAGGACAGTGGAGGCTGATGCTATGGTGTCCCCCGTCATTTTGGGGACACCGTAATTTTTGGCATAATTTTACCATTATGAGTATAAATAAAACTCATTACAGGCATAACAAAACCCAAATAAAACATAGCCGAGGAATATCCAAAAAATCAACCAAGGCATAACAAACATGTTATGTCTTGTTATGGTTCTGTTATTCTTGTAATGGGTTTTGATTATACTCATAATAGTTTTATCATGCCAAAAATTATAGTATCCCCAAAATAACCGGAAACGCCGAAGTCATTCCCTGCATAAATAGCCCAGACGTGTTCAACGCATGACGAGCCCGTGACAGGTACGTGACGGTTTGTTGCCACGGCAGAGGAAGCGACTAATTGAGGTGTTCCTGTTGACCCGTGCATAGCGCAACTTTTGCTCGCTGTTGACAGCTTTGACCGGTGACGTGGCACGCGTTCGGGACCAACTCCTAAACTTGAACAATTATTACTAAAATAGTAATTTGGTCATTAATACTCCCTCCATCCCAAAACACTTATCCGGCCCACAAAATGAAGTGTTAAAAATAATACAATTTTTGCAAGAAAAAATTAAAAAAACTTTAACAACTTACTAGATATCGATGAGTATTCTTAATTTGTGAAAATAGTTTGAAATTGTTTTATTTTTAACCCTCTGTTTTGCGGATCAGACAAACATTTTGGGGCTGAGGGAGTATTAGTCGATCCAAAAAATAATAATAAATTACTGGGTCCCACAAAAATGTGTGGTAGATAAATGACAATGATGTCAAGATTACTGAATAATCACCCCATGTACTTCGGTCTTGTTGTTTTAACTTCGCAGCTCTTTCACTTAAATCCATTTGCTCTCCATCCAAACCTGGATACCTCTTTATCCAAACCCTTGTACCCGACGTTATTGGGAATCCAAACACTACCCACCTCATTTCTTTTAGAATAGACTGATGAATAACAATTAGATTTGTATTCTTACCATGGAACTTGGAAGGTTGAGAATTATTCAAAAGAATTGAGAATTTCAATCATTATCAAGAATGTACAGTTTGGTATTGTGACTTAATTTGATATCTAGGATGGATATGCCCCACCTTCTAATAGCTTAGTTGCACCCCTTTCTATCTCCTAGCCTTTCCTATTTCTAAATTGGTGTCCAACATAACCCTTAATTCAACCATTATTCTCTAATATTTTTTTAAAAAAAATTAGCAGCTTTCTAATTCTTGTATATATAATAATATATATTTTTTAACACTCTGATTCTATGTTCTCCCACTTGACTCATGGGTATAAATTTACCTTCTCCGACGATTGGTAAAAAAGTAAAAAACAGAACATGGGGGAAAAAAAGTAAAGTGAAAAGCAAGGGTACTCTTCACAATTAATGGATTCATCTTATCATCAATCATCATCAGAGAAAAGAAAAAAAAAAAAAGAAGTCTTTAGCAAGAAATCAAATACCACGTCATCACTTTTGTTTCTCTTTTGAAATCATTAGTCGAATAAAAAAGGAACGTGACATTACATTCGGCAATTGGGATTTGTGTCATTTCTGGGAAAAGATCGATAGGCACTTGATCGAAAAAGGGACAATGACAGTACTCCCAGTGCACAAAGAAACGCACTACTAATCTCAAGTTGCTTTCTCTTAATAGAAAGATAATGGAGAATCGAATAAAAGCACGTATGAACGTTTTTGTTATGGATTCTACTTTTAATGTTCACACATGAATGATGCATGAATCCTTATCCTTGCCAGCTAATTTATGCCGGAAGTAGTAAATAACAAGGTCGTGGTTTCAGCTGTTAATTTATTTAGATATCCAAAAAAAAAACAAATTCGTAAGAACTAAAGAGTCGGCTTATAAGGGGCCTGGACCTGTCCTTTAGGGCTCCGTTAAGTTGCCAGGAATGTTGTGCAGGAAAGATATTCTCAAGAAATTAAAGTGAAATAGAGTGAAGTAAAGGAAAAACAAATCTATTTTCCTGTGATTCCCGCCTTGGGCTAACCAAAAAAAGCAAACTCTTATATAAATATATAATGTTTAAAATAAACAATAGCAGAACACTTAATTTTTTAATCATATTTTTAAATATATAAATTGTCTAAAAAAATCAAGTGCTCTAATTTTCAATCCGTTTAAACCGGTGCAAAGATCTAATTTTTTTGATCATATTATTCTAAATGGTCATAATTAATATTTGTCTTTAAAACTCTTATAATCAAGTATCTACCCTATATGATTTTAAATAAAAAGCAGATACTTTATTATTAGAGTCCTAGAGATCAGAAAAATAAGATCTTTGAATCATTTAAACAGAGTTGGCAAAAAAAAGAATTATTTAAACAGATGGTGGATTGGGCTAGGTTGAATGGGAGGAAGGTGGATTAGGCTGAATTCATTTGGACTAAAAATTTACATATAAATTTTTGTTTTAAAAAATTTCGGGATTGCACCTGGGCTACCAATGCAGTCTTGGTGTAGTTTCACCCATGGTATTCATTTGACAAAAGAATTTTGCAGAAAAACTAAAATTTCGTTGTTCATTTGCCAGAAAAAAGATACTTCCGAGAAACTTCTTTATTTTTATTCCCATGCCTATTTTAAATAAAAGCAACTTTCAGAGTTAAATAAGGGGCTTTCATATTTCAAAAATTAACAAATGCGGAATATGTATTTTATCTAATGCAAAGCCTTAACATGAAATGGAAAAATCGGTTTGCAATTTCCTATTCAATTTTCTATCCTCTGAATGATCATGCAAATCCCCCTTTTAAATTGACATAATCAACCGTAAAAAAGAAGCTTAAAAATAAGAAAATTATAACTAAATAACAAATGTTAAACAACCATACTTGATTGTACTTGATTAGTTGCCGGAAAAAAAAACCCACTGATAATTAGTTAGTACAAACCAAAATTGAAGACTAATGACAAGATAAATAAATACTTTCAAAAAAATATACTACCAATTTGGTGAGCAAATCAAATTGGCACCATTTTTTTTTTCCTTATCCACCAATTATTTTGGCACCACACTGGAGAAATCTTTTCCCGTGACGTAAAATCCTATATTTTTGATAGAATCACTTTTGCAAGAAAGTAAATCTTGCAAGAAAACTTAAAAACGTGAATTCCAGTATTTTCCTGGGAACAAAACACTACAAAAACTTTGAAAAAAGTTAGTTTTCTTATCTTTTCCTGTCCTTTCCTGACAACTAAACGGACCTAGATATCAAAACAAATTCGTAAGGACTAAGAGTCGGCTTGTCGGGGCCGGACCACCCCTTATCTGGGAAACCTCATAATTATTGTATTCTTTTTTGTTTTACTTTTAAACCTTTACATGTTGGCCCCCTACGTACTGATATATAGGCAAAATGTGATATAATAAGGAGCTGTTCATTTATTTTATTTATTTTTAAATCTGCAAGACTTGTTCAGGTTGTGGCTATCTTGTATAAGAAATTTCGACTCCATCCCTGTCCATAAAAATAATGAATCTCTTTAAAACAAAGGGTTTTGTTTACGGACTATCGAAAATGGGTACTCCTATTAATAGTGTGTATTTTGGAACAAGATAAACCTTCTACAATACTGATCGACTAGTTAAAGATACTTTTCGACAGGTTTCCAAAGAATCGAGATGGGTAATGTTCGTTTTTAATGTGGACTGTTTGCCTCATCTTTGTTTACTACTACTAAAATAGATATACAATATTTTCAGCTTAATAAAATTTTCGTTTGATCTCCTACAAATTTTTATCGTTCATTGTTCGAATGAATATTCGAACCGTTCATCGTCGAGATAGACGGCTGCACTATACCGCAGGATGCCAGGATGCACTACAGCACCCCGGAATCTCCGAAAGTGGATCCCACGGCCCACATAATTATTTTTTCTGAACCATGGACAAGAAATATTAAGGCTATGTTTGGTTGAGAGTTTAGTTTAATTTAGTTTTGGTAGTGGGTAGAGAGAGAAATAGGGTAATGATTGGAAATCGGTGTAATGATTGGAGAGAGATAGAGAGAGACGAGAAAGTAATAATTGGAGAAATAAGATAATGATTGAAAAAAGAAGTAGGATAATGATTGAAAAACAAAATGAAAACAAAACAAAATAGCCAAACGAACATAGCCTAAGTACTCCTACTAAAATCTCACGTGCAAAACGAGAAGCCGGAAAGAGAACCATAGAAGACGTCCTCATTTCTCACTTTTGTAAATTCGTTGACTACGGAAACCCATGTAGATATGCCACGTCGTTAATTTGACGGTCCACAACGGCTGAAGGTAGGTCCCAGTTTGATCAATGAGGCATTGAGGCATACATGGATGGGTCCCACCCACAGTGGCTCACCATCGAATCAACCAATCAAATCGCCGAGATAAGGTCAAAAAAGGCTCTCCTTTGAATTCTATTTTTTTCCCGTAAACCTTTGGCAATGCCTTTCACGAAATGTAGAAGAAGAGTTGAGGGTCCAGCGACTGACATCACTAAGGCTCATCATCGGGCCGGGCTGGGTCGGCCCAGTCTACCAAGTCACTATCCAAGCCCACCTACGAGCCGAGTCGATCGGGCTTTTACTTTTTTGCGGGCCGAACTACCTACCATAAATTGAAGTCCAAGCATTGCCCACAGGCTAGCCCAATTGATGGGCTAGCAGGCCAAAAACTGGGCTCGCCACCGGGCAGGCCAATGAGCGAACCAAAAGCCAAGCAGGCTAACGAGCGGGCTTAAATTTCCTTGGGCAACGGAAAAAAGAAAGGATTTTGTGAGATTTTGGGCTAATGGATGGGTCCGTGGGCGGACTATTGGGTGGGTACCACAAGCGGGCTCACGAGCCGGGCCTACGGACGGGCCAAGTACAAATTCATAGGCCCGAGCCCGCCTATTACAAACTACAGGACGGGCCGGGCGTTTCATGGGCTCGGGCCGAGTAAAAGTCCGATAGGCCAAGCGGGCCACGGGCCTTCGGGCTAAATGATAACCCTTAAATTATATACCAATGCAATGATGGTTCAGTGAATCAATACACCAATGACGGTTCGTTAGTTGAAAAATCGGACTTGGTCGAACAATGCTCAAGTTCGAATTTTCATAGCTATTTAGCGGGGTACATACTCATTCAATGGCGACGGTATAGCCAAGACTGTGGGGTCGGCCGACCTTATGGAAAAAAAATTTGTTACTACCATATTGAAATTTTCCAAAAAGTTATTAGGTGCCACTTCAATAATTCAGTTTCCCAAAAAAGGAACTTTTAGAAAATGAAGGTAATTTTAAGCTCAAAAATTATGTGTTTACACAAATAATTTTCCTACCAATATGAATCTTATTTGATAAATCTCATTGAAAATTTTTAAACTGTGCAAAAAAAATTAAAAAATTATTTTTCATTTTCATTATATTTGAGTTTGAAATTACATTTTTTTTTTAAAAGAAATTTTAAAAAGAAGTGAAACGTCCCCTTAGACTACCCCATAGGCCATAGATACTTAGGCTCCGTTCCAGAACACCTTCTTAAAAAATAAGTACTTATTTCACATTTTTAAACTCAAAAATAATATAAATGCAAAAATAATTTTTTTATTTTTTTTGCACCGTATTAAAGATCTCATCGAGATCTTTCAAATAAGATTCATATTGCATATTTTTAGATTTCATTAAGCTCTTTATTTTTTAGCTTGAAATTGCCTTCTTAAAAAATAAGGACTTATTCTCCGTTCTGGAACGGGGCCTTAGGGCCACACCGCACATGATAATTCCCCATCCCCCAACTTACCCCTGGAAGTACAACACTCGATACAAACGAAGCTCGACCTCTCACCGCCTTTGTTATCGTCACCTGCGTCGCCTTGTCGTCGGTGGGCAAGTTCGATAAGTCTGGGAGTTTCCTCTCGCCATTGATACATATTTTTCTTGTTTTCCCTCTCATTCACTTTGAATATTCTAGGGTCTGTTAGTTTTTTTTTTTTTTTTTGTGTCAAAAGGGTCTGTTAGTTAAATGTATAAAACTTGAGTGAAATATGTGAAGAAAAGGTTGTGTAGTAGAATGGGCGACCAATGACTGAATGATCGCTTGGTCGCATATATTGAAAACGAAGTATATGACGCTATCGACTTAGAATCATGCAACAATTCCAAAATATGAAATCGCGTCAAATGCAATTGTAAAAGCTCGTATAGTTTTTTTTGTCGAGAATTGAAAAGAAAGACCATTAGTATATGCATTTTGATATCCATTGTGTACTAGTTGAAACGCTTGTCGAGCTTTAAATGTAATTTTTGTTGGAAGTAAGTTTTTCATTGCTCTTATTATGTTATATTTTTTTCGATTTTACAATTGGCATACGTTTATGAATATTGACTCCATGCTCCGGAATTTCTGGAGTCACTACTGTTGATTCACCTCACAAGCAGTACCACAAATTTATTTGCGTACAATGTATTGAGGGATGTTGTGATATAGTAAATGATAAACTCAACTTAGTATGAAATTATGAAAACCACTTCAATAAGCAAAGGTTCCAGATTGCATCGGTGCTTCATGTCTATTGGTTTGAGTTGGGTTCCCGTTGTGCTCTCTGCTACCAAGTCGACGATGAACCCTATGCTGACACCTCATACTGATCAGCTTCGACAGTATGCATTGTTGTAGAGTCAATTAGCCTTAGTGCTATTGTACACTAACTCGTGTCTTAGATTTTGATGGTTTTGGTTCTCTCCTGATTATTGGATGTAATCTTCACTTTTGATCTTTTGAAATGTAATGAAATTTGGTGTTGATAAAAAAAAAATTTGCTTGTGATTAGCTAGGCATATATGAATTTGAAACTTGGTGGACCGAGAATGGGCCACAGCTTGGAGAGGCCTGATCTGACTTCAGAGAATGGGCCGAGAATGGGCCACAGCTTGGGAGGGATGCCGGGCCTTGCCCTGGGCACTGCTATAGTGCTCGTATTTGGGCTCGTCCGAAACATAAGGTGCAAATCCAATGAACCTAACCTTCTCCCATTTTGATTGGCGAGGCAGAAACGACCTTCCACTTGGAAGGAAGTAATACTAATACCCAATAGGTTACTGGTCGGTGGCGGCTCTGGAAAACTTTGGCAGGGTCTTCATAAAGAGGCGAAAGCCGAAAGCTATGCTACGCTAAGTGCGTATCATAGAAATGGTCCACATTCTTCTTTTTTTGACGACACATGCAAGAAGTGTTAGTTGTCACCCATTTTTTGTTTAGTCACGTACTCACGTACCTTGCTTACGCAGAGGTGTACCATAGAAGTATATGATACTCTCTTTTTTTTTGGTACATGATACTTATAGTTTGGGAGATCACGGTACCGTACGCACAAAAAACGCATGCATGTCTTGGCAATTGCAACTGGAAGTAAGGGACGAGGAAGGGTAGTGTGCCAGAGTGTTTTTAGAGTTGTTTGGTGTTCAACATGAATTGAATAATGGCTAGGGTGGGTTAATGGCAAGGGGGTTCAATTAAGTGGGTTAAAATAAATATACCATTATTCTCTATAAATGTATATTTCGCAATTTCTAGCTACGACAACCCATATGTTAGAGTCTGCATTAATTCTTTTTTCCATTTGGGTTTGGGAAGTTGTTTTATTTGGTCTACATTAGATACCCCGCCCGTTGGTTCAAGAGTTGATCTCGAAGGCAGCGCCGTGCTTTTTGATTGGAATGTGATTGGAAAGGTAAATGCATCTCACATGCATTTAGCTTAATATTTTTTCATGCATCATTAACGATTTTCAATGTCTTAATCTTTTATGAAATATCATCATATTTGCACTATTCTTATATTATTGGCCTTGTTTTATTTGAAGGAAAATTTTGTCTTAAGCATTTTAAGTGTTTGCGCCTTAGCAGGGCATTACCAGACAAATGCCCTTGCACGCGTGTTAAGAGTGCCTTAGCAGACTAAGGCCCTTGTGCGCGTGCTAAGAGCACCTTAGTAGGGCTCTCCAGGGTTTCTCCTTGCTTAATTAGTCATATATAAGCACATGTTTCATTATTCTAGGGTACAAGAGTGATATAGCCCACTTTAGAAAGAGAAAGCAATACCTCTTTTGCTCTTGTGCTTTCATTTGCATTTTGGATGAATTGAATCTAGTATTCTCTCTAGGTTGATTTTTTTTGCATAAAAACCTTCATTTTCAATATCCATACTTTCATGCCTATGAATCTATATGGCCGGATGATACCAGAGCCGTTTTAGAGCGGAGATCGAGATGGTGTTGCTCGAGGAGTCCATGGAATCAAGAACGAGCACGGGGTGCTAGGTAAGAAGCAGAGTTAGGCGTAACTTGGGGTAAAGTTGGTAATTCCTAACTTGTTATCTTTTGCCTAACCTTTTGATTTATAGAAATTTGAGTAGATTAGGCCGTGATTTTATGCTTAGGGTATATTTGACCCTAAGTAGTTTTCACATATATCTCGGTGTTTGTGTTCTTTAGTTTTATTGCTCTTTACTTAATTATATTATTGAATTAAACAATAATGACCCAGATTTTTTACCCTATTTTTTTAATTATAATAATAGTAATAATAATAGCATTAATTTTATTCATAGAATTCATATTAGTTTTTAATTACTTTTCATATATATTAGTACATATGTACATGTATACATGCATGCATCTCTCCCTCTCTCTAAGAAAACATGTTCATCTCCCCTCGCGCAAACCAAAAAATCCCTTCATACCCAAGCAATTTCGAATTCAATTCATTCTTATCCATTGCCGGCTCCCTTTTTGACTTCGAACCTATCCCTAATC
>BPLS01020481.1:16474-38279 GCA_019656275.1 Rhododendron kiyosumense | reverse complement strand
TATTATCTATCAAAACAACACCAAAACTTTTTTTTCCTTCCTATTCCTGTAGCCTATATCACAAACCCACCACTCTCTTAATCTTTCCAAAAAAATCAAATGTGCTCTTGAATTTGGAAAAGAATGCAAGGTTCTTCCCTTTTTTTTTTTTTGCAAGGTTGTTCATTTACTAAACCATTGTGGGAGGAACAAAAAAGGAATAATCACTTTTTAGTCGAAAAAATCATTTTTTTCTTCTAAAAAGTGATTATTTCTCAAAATACTTGGATAAAAGTAAAAAATAAATAAAAATACTTTTTGGATTCCTCTCGTCAAGACAAATTAATAACTCATAGAAGTTTGGTGCAAAACTAAAAAATGCGAAAAAAATTTAAATAAAGACAAATTTTCATATTTAAGTTAAGTTCATAAAAATGCAACCTAAAATAGAAACGGGAAAGAAAAGTGATGTGGGGTTCATAAATTTTGATTATTGAAAAAGGTTGCTAGTTTTGGTTATCCAAAGCTCAAAATTTGATTATTAATTTCTAAAGATGTTGCTAAGTTTGATTATACTATTGTGAGCCATTTTTTGCACAAATATTGTTAACTTTAACAACAATTAGCTTTTGATTATACCACTGTGGATGGCCTTAGTGTCCAATGCTAAATCTTGTCCCTTCCAAGTGATCGCCTGAAAATGGGTAAACAAGTCCTAGTGAAATTTTCGAATACCAAAGTTACAAGTTTACCATGGAATTGACAAAACAATTAAAACAAATTCTATAATCGTATATAGAAATAAACTGTGAAACTAATTAGGCCCCAAGCCAAACAACCATATCCCATATTAATATGAATTCTATCACGTCCTCGAAATTTAACATAATTATAGATGATTTTCATAATAAAAATACTCACAAATATCCGTACGGTACCCAAAAGATCACTGTATTCTCATTTTCTTAATTATGCTTCCAAGTACACACAGTTCCAAAATATTACAATATCGGCTCGACGGCCCCAAATTATCACAAGTATCAAATTTTTGAAAGAGAATTAATGGTTACAATATCCCAAGTCAAAAGAATCACAATTGTAGTTACAAATACATCTTTTAAAAGAAATTTACAAAGATGGACAAGTAACTCCTTTGGTTAGCTTTCAAAAGCAATGTCCACACGTCAAGCACTCCAGGCATGCAAGCTATAGTTCCGGGTTTGCACCTGAAAATAATATAAGGCTTGAGCTACATTAGCTCAGTACAAAAGTTTACGCAAACTCTATATGCAAATGAGTGTAACAAACGAATGAAAGATGAAAGATCAAATGACACCGAAGGAAGCATAACGATGAAAATAAGGCGTTCCAATATTCCCAATCCTTCTTTTATTCAACCCATAAACCATACCCGTTCAGTTTATGTCTCAACATGCCGTGTCGTTTATGTGTCTGAGCCGAAACTCCTGCCGGGCTAATTTTGGGACCCCGATATCCCCTGCCAAGCACCCACCTGTAGACACCCTATTCTGGACTATCCGGATCAGCACGTTTGCGGTCTCTTTTTGTTTCCCTAATGATGATAAACGGTCGAAAACTCCTCGAGGTCGATGGAGGGTCGTGAGCTTTGAGTGTTGGACCCTCCTCTTTCAAACCATATTCAAGCCCCTTCAAACCCTGCAAAACCAGAGCCAAATAAGCCTCAGCAAGGCCATACCTTGCTTACGCCACCTCCTCCTTGGCGTGCGCCAGGAATTCGCCACGTGTCGGACATCGACCGTTGACTGAGTTTGACCTGGCGCACGGCAGCTCAAGGGTGGCGTACGCAGGGTCAAGGCCGGTCAAATCACCGCTTTTCTGTCACGTGCTCGAGACTTTGCAACTGCCAGGGTACACTGCAGAGCACCCTGATCATTGCTTTCTGCAGGGGACGCCCCCTCTCTCTCCTACACACCCCATCAACCTAGTCCCATGCATTTAATGCATGGGAGCCCCCTTCCTAACCTAACCCAGCCCCTTAACCTCAGCTGACTGCCCTAAGCCCAGCCTCTCTCCTCTATAAATGCCAACCCTTGCATTCATTTGCAAGGGTTAACCACATTAAACTCTCCAAGTTCATTCCCTCTCTTCTCTCTTGTTCTTGCTCTCCCATTGTAGGAGTGAGAGATAGAGAAGCCTCATACCCCCCTCCCACTGATCAGTTACTACCTAGCTTCCATCTTCAACCCCCAAAGCTCATCACCATTCTCCTTTTCTCTTGCACCAAAGGTATACCACCTTTGTGCTGCTTTCTATTTTCAGCCCCTGAGGGGAACCAGAAGGATTCTGGCTAGTAACTGATACTAGCCCAGACCCCTCTCTGGTAAAATAAATCAGTCGCAGTGGCCAAGTAATGGCGCACGCCA
This sequence comes from Rhododendron kiyosumense, assembly GCA_019656275.1. Lineage (NCBI taxonomy): Eukaryota > Viridiplantae > Streptophyta > Magnoliopsida > Ericales > Ericaceae > Rhododendron > Rhododendron kiyosumense. The sequence goes on along the minus strand of BPLS01020481.1, from coordinate 35,895 downwards.
TCTATTCTTAGCCGTACGCCACCTTTGGCTGTATGTGCACAGATGGTGTGGGGATCATGAACAGCCCATTTATTGCTCCTTTCCTTTATGTCATCACCTTCTAACATGCTAATAACCAGTTTACTACTTTCTGTACTGTAGAGTTATTTAAATGTAACTTTTCAATACCTATGTCCTTTTGCTTTTAAGGCCTCTGGGATCTTTCTGGTCATGTTCCAGAGCCCAGATGATGTAAAGCCAAACACTGGGCAGCATGCAAGCATGGCGTACGGGCTCTCAAGAGTGGCGTACGGCATGTCTGTTAGGGTCCAGTGCCTGGCCCTTACACAGCAGTTCCATTTTGGCCTCTTATCCCTCCCCACTCTGTTTATGGGGTTTGCCTTGTTATCTTTTTGGCTCTTAGCCAATCCTTATGTCTGTATATGCACTTAATCTATCTTATTAACTGCGTGGTTTGTCCTGGGTGTGCACTGGTCCATTCCAGAGCCCAGAGGGTTGAGAGTAAGAACTGCAAGAAATCGGCAAGGTAGTGTACGCCAGCCTTAAGGTGGCGTGCGCAGGGTCTGTTGGCGTGTAGTGGTTCTGCCATTGCATGCCAGCATGTCACCTATTCACGCGTCCGACGAGCAGCGTACATCATCTCGTTAAACCCTTTACAGTGCTTGTTCTCAATCTATGTTCTTACGTTTAATTCAATTCAAGCAAGTAGGCCATCATCCATAAACATTTTGCCATATAAACTGCAACTTGTTACAGTTTTAACCCCCATTAACTGTTCCCCCGCCCTAATTGGCTGAAAATGATCAAATGAGAGAAAAATGCAAATGTTTTATAAAATGCCCGAGTAGAGACCGATCTCCGGATTGGGCGAGAGGGGGTGCCATAAAACCCTTCCCCTCTCGTAACCTGGCTCCCGAACCTCAGATATCGAAGGTGACGACGGACCAGTCTACGCCTTTCTTCAAATCAAATCAAACCCATTTTTCAAATCAAAGCAAAACGCAGCAAGCGTTCTCGAGTTCGGTTCCTTGGGTGCCTCACCGCTAAAACCCGAGTGGCGACTCTGAATCGAAGCGTTTCGCCGCGCCGTTTTGCAAAAAGGGGCCGAAAACCAAAAATCGGGCGATTTTTCGGGGCGTATGCCCACACCACCTTGAAGGTTAGGCCTTGAGTGATCATTTTGAGCATTAGCTCCTGCCAGGCTAATTATGGGACCCTAATATCCTCTGTCAGGCACCCACCCGTCAATGGGCCCCGATTGTTCGCGCGTCGTTCACAAGTTCAAGTGTAACGTTCGTACAAATGTCGTGCAAGATGCTCATAGTATTTTATCATTTCATAGCTCTACCACTTGATTAGTTCCAATGCATATATGATATAACATGTTGCACAGGTGGACGAGCAAAACTGCTTGGTTTCTCATTATATATATATATATATATATATATCTAATAAAGCAGGAGGGTCTATATATATATATATTGATAAGTAGAATATACTTAGAAGAGCTCAGCACTACCGGGCCTACGGACCTGGGGAGTAAGAGTTATTCCCCCTTGAGCCTCGTATAAAGGGCTTGCAAGAAACGGAGCAGTGACCTCCCAGCTCCGCCCTCCAGACGGAGCTCAAAGAAAGTCCAAGGACCAGCTCCGGCCCTAGCTCTCCTGAAGAGCATAACTTCTATGATATCACGCAAAGGATACACCAATTCAGATAAAGATGCCATAGCTGGAAGGATAATCCTAGGGATAAGGGAAGGCTGGGATAAGCCTAAATCCCCAGAGATATACACAACTATAGTCGAAGATGGGATTCCTAGCCCTGACGAGAATCCCATGGACTCCTAGCTAAGGCAGGACTCCACACTCCTCAAAGAAGAGATCCAGAACCTACGAGATATAGTTCTACAAGGACTCAAACTCCGATGGGAACGCCTATAAATACAACGGTAGAATGCCAATAAAAGGTACACAACTCTAGCAGAGAAACTCCCTACTCTTTCATAACAAGTATTCTACTGACTTAGGCATCGGATGGTGGTCGGCACGCCACCATACCGGTGACTCAGGTTATTAGTTTTGTTTTGCAGGCTCAAGTCGGTGCTGTCATCAAAGTTGCTTCGTCATATATATATATCTATCTAATAAAACAGGAGGGTCTTTGGGAATATTCTTTAAGAATATTCTTTCTCAACGGTTCAGATTTCTCCCGAACATAAATTTTGTCTACCCATACAAACAAATCCAACGGTCCAGATTTCTCCAACCTTCACATACAAACCAATGGCATTTTTGTAAATAACTTACATTAATTGGACAAAAATAAATACGGTAATCTTTGTTCAAAATTTGAAAGGCACGGCTTCCAATACCTGTGAACCTATCTCTCTCTTTCCTCTCGAGATCCAACAATGTCGACACCATTGGAAGCATTCAAGAAACAAAAGCCCTAATTCTGCTCATTATTGTGTTGTTTCTGAATTGTGAAATGTTGTATTTTGGTGCAGAGGGTACAGGGGAAAGCTGCGAAGCTACCGCGCTTGAGCTTTTCTGTTAGGTCACAGGTAACAAATCTTCAACTCTCATCTGACTTGTTCCTTCTTCTTTTTTTTCCTTCTTTTTGTTAAATGTCTGATTTGTTCATTCAATCAGGCTGCGTCGAACTCGCAAAATGGTGGAGGTAGCCGTCGCAAAGTGTGGAGGCGGAGAGCATTGGTAAAAAAACAAAAGCCCTAATTTTTCTTAGTCTTTATTGTGTTGTTTTTGAATTGTGAAATGTTGTATCTCACCAAACTGTTCTCATTGTTTTACATCACCAAATCTAGGTGAACTATTCATTAGATGTGGGTTTTCAATTTTGAATATTCCTAAATCGCCGATCATCGTCGTCAAAAATAGTCATTGTTGTTGGGTAAGTTCTTGATGTAGGACAAGAATTTAGGAGATTTCAATTTTATGGAAATTTTATTGTAGGAATTATTTGTTTTAGGAATTCCCCTTTTAATGCCACTTGTTTAGGCATATTCCTATTAGTCTTTTAATTTTGTTAGTCTTTGTTTCCAAGTATTGTTTTGCTTGGTTTCCATTCTAAATAGTTACCTTATTGTTAGGACTCCTATTAGTATAAATAGGGGCGTAAGTTATTCAATTATTTAAACTTTTAAGCTTTTGATTAATAATATTGTAGAGATTTTCTCTTTCATTCTTGTGGGCAAGAATTGCTCGTTGCGACGGGTTGTTTATCTCGTTTGGATTAGTACGCTAACTAGTCTCTCGTGAATTCCGCTGCGTCAAGTGGTATCAGAGTAAGGTTTTACCTGGTTTGATGGCATCAAACGCAGAAGAAGGCACACCCATTGACGTTGGTCGTGGGCTTACTGACCTAAGGAAGGTGGTGGAGGATCAACAAGCACATACCCACACCCAGTTCTCTGAGATCCGTGAGATGCTGCAGGAGATGACTCTACGAATCCGCCAAAGGCCAGAAAGGGTTGAGAAGGATCGCGCGTTGGGATTTGCCCATCACCAACCTCCTAACCAGAATAGGAACCGCGTTGAGGGATTTGCCCGCAACCAACCTATTCACCAAAACGTCTCCGAAGGATATTCTTATTATCGCTACGATACTAGGAATGAATTTGAAGGCGAGCTATTCGAGAACCATGATGATTATCAGCCGATAAAGCGACAAGCAAATTTCAGGTATTACGATAATTTGCCAAAATTTAGTGGTCTTGAATTTTTTAAAGATCGTTTGGATTGGATTCTAGACATCGAAGATTCCTTCGAGTATGCAAAAATTCCGCCAGAACAAATGTGGAGGTATTTGTTAGTGAAGCTTACAGGTCCAGCGCTACGATGGTGGCTAGATTTGCAATTTCTAAGAGATCGATTGGGTAAGCGTCGAATTTATGCATGGTACAGAATTAAAAAATGTATGATGGAGAAATTTTTACCAAGGAATTATGAGCAATTGTTGGAGGAAAGATATAGGCCAAAACAGTATCATGCAGAACAAATTATTGTAAAAGCCGTGGAAGCGGTCAAAATTGAAATTGAAGATCAAGATGAAATTAACATCGATGCTTATGTGCAAAAGGATATTGAAATTGTTTCGGATGCGGTTGTGGAGGAACAAAAGAATATTGCATTGGAGGTTTATGCGTTTGGGCTTGATGAATCATCCACAATGGAGTTGACTGCAACACTACAAGAAAATATGGCTGTTGCTGAAATCCAATTTTCTGACAAATGAGTGGCAACCAACTCTATAATAAATCAAAGTCTAGAGAACCAGCAACTTCATCATAAGGTTCTAGTTGTCGATTTTCTTGGAGTGCAGCAATTTGAATGGGTTCCCAACATGCATCTAATAAATTATGTCAACAAGTTAAAGCATGCTGAGAAACAATCTTTGCAAATACACTTTTTCTTGAAGTTTTATTTCAAGTTAAGAAAGGAGTTGAAGTATTCAAAGTATCTGTTTCTTTGGCATGGAAGATGGCAGATTCCCAACGAGAACTCGAGGTCGAGTTCTTTTGAAGAAAAGGAGACTGATGTAGGACAAGAATTTAGGAGATTTCAATTTTATGGAAATTTTATTGTAGGAATTATTTGTTTTAGGAATTCCCCTTTTAATGCCACTTGTTTAGGCATATTCCTATTAGTCTTTTAATTTTGTTAGTCTTTGTTTTCAAGTATTGTTTTGCTTGGTTTCCATTCTAAATAGTTACCTTATTGTTAGGACTCCTATTAGTATAAATAGGGGCGTAAGTTATTCAATTATTTAAACTTTTAAGCTTTTGATTAATAATATTGCAGAGATTTTCTCTTTCATTCTTGTGGGCAAGAATTGCTCGTTGCGACGGGTTGTTTATCTCGTTTGGATTAATACGCTAACTAGTCTCTCGTGAATTCCGCTGCGTCAGTTCTTCATCTGGGTGGGTTTGAGTGAGAAAGTTGGGATTTTGACTCATGCCCATTTGATTGTTGATGGGTATGGGCCGGAGTTGTTTGTTGGGTCAGCTCTGGTTGACATGTATTTTAAACTTTGGAATGTTGGGTATGCGCGTGAGGTGTTCGATGAAATTCCTGAACCGGACACGGTTTTGTGAAATACGGTGATTTCTGGATTGGTGAGGCATTGTTTCTTTGAAGAGTCGTTGAGGATTTTTAAGGATATGGTTGAGGGTGGGGGGACGCAATTTGATTCGAAGACTTCGACTACAGTAATTAAGGCTTTGGTATAAGGGAAGTTAGCATCTGGTTCTATGTGATTATGTGAAATGGGTTTGACGTGATTCTATAATGCTGTCATCTTGATTGTATTTACATTGTCTAATTAGAAATTCAAGGAAGTGTACGGCTTAGGGTGATCTTGGGGAATATTTTGATGGCAAAAATGATAACATAGTGCTTCTAAAGTTGATTTGCCCTTAAACGAGGATTCATATTGGCCTTTAATTTTTGTTGTCAAAGTTGATCTTCCAAGTCAGATTCCAACTTAGGAATGGGGTACATGAATGCTCATAAATTTTCTGTTGCCCATCAGTTGTATAAAGCTTTAGCTCCAATGCAATGGTTCAAAAATAGAAACATGAGCCCATCAAGCTGGATTTTGCGATACATTGTCATCAAAACTTAGTCGTTCTCTGTTGCTTTGGTGTTTCTTTCAGTTTCAATCTCCTCATACCAGAAAACACAAGGATGAACTTTGTGACGTCACTTTGTAGAAGATTGAACCTCAATGAGTTGGTTACAAACGCTCCTGTCTATAGCTCTGCCAGTGGTAAGCTTCCATTTCATTGGTAGAAGTTTGAGCTTTTATTATTTTGATAAAGGATTTTGTTTTTATTTTTGTATGTATTGCCCTTTTATTTAGATATATCACTGGAAGAGGATTAAGCTTGACATTTAGACGATGGGCTACAAAAAAGACGGTGGAGAGGTTAGTGCAGAGCGGAATAAGTTTTGGAATCATGTTTTGCCTATGAAAATTAAGATTATATCGTAAGCGTGTACTCATTTTTGTGTAGAGAGTGATTCCTGGTTTTAACTTTTTACCTGGTATTTAATGGGATTCCAAAAGCAAATTGATGGTTCTTTGTAGCTATCTTAAATGTATAGTTGGAAGAGTACCGTAAGCACGGCTAATTCTCTTTTGTGCGATTAAGAAGAGGATCACATACTACACACTAATGAATCGATACAGTGTTTGAGCCACTAGCTAGCAAGTGTCGTAAGCATGGGCAATTTCAATCGGCGTTCGTAGTGTCGTAGGCACGGGTAAGCACTAGTGTATATATATATATATATATAATATCAAGAAACCCCTTTGAAAAGTCAAAGGCATAAGAAAAAAAATGAGACTACAGCAACGTGGAAAAAGTTGGGATTTAACTGGTGACCTACCAGTAGGGGTTTGGAGCCTACCGGTACAGATCGGAAACAGAAGAGACAAAACTTTGGTCCATAAAGATTCTACCGGTAGAAAAAAAAAAGTACCGGTAGGTGAGAAAAATTAGTAGTCCTATTGGTAGGTGCTTCGACCACAACCTAACCGTTGAAAATGTTGATTTACCCCGAGCGTAGGGCTAAGTCGTTGTCAGCATAAATACCGGAAAGTCCGGGATCGTACCTACAGAGATGATTCCTTATAGCTTGCCAGGATTTTTAGTGAAAGGGTTGCGGCGTTTAGACGGCCAACTTTTGGTTTTGCTTTAAGGTGGAAATTGCTCGAATGAAAAGACTAGAAAAAGAGTTTTTACTAAATTAAGACAAGCGGCAAGGCGTTGGAATGACTAACGTCCGGGACTTAAGTTATCCAAACTTTCTCAAGGAAAACTCGGTTGAATCGCACGGCTTAGGCTATCAACCGGAAGATTTAGCAGTGAAACCATTAAAGACTAGAAGTGTGACATGGAAAATGAGTGAGTTCTTTCATTCTTTTGGCAAACACAAACCGAGACATTGCTAACGGAACCATGTGAGCGAGCACATGATCACCGGAGATTAACATCGGTTAGTTTAGTTACATAAAGGCCGAACAATACTCATTTTCCTCATCAAACTTTAAGTCGAGAGTTGAGAAAGACAAAATAAACATAAATCTCGGAGCGTTAATCACCCCGAAGCCAAGCCTAATCGACTACTCACACATATTTGAAAGACTAGAAGACATGCTAAATTTAACCAACATTTTTAACCGATAGAAACGAAAATAAACTTGAGATTAATAAAGATCCGAACCACACGATCAACTTTAATAAACGAGAAAACAAAGAATACGAAGAACTTACTTGAGTTTAATGGAAATTACACTTGAAAAGCTTATGAAGACATTAATGGAGAAAAACCTAAGTAATGGGCTAGCTACAAAAGAGGGAGAGAGGTGGCCCTATATATACATAAAAGACTTTCTCTCTCCTCAAAAGTCAGGAAAAACCCCAAAAAGTAGCCTATAAAAAGAAAGTTTCCATAAGTGAAAAGTCTGAAAAAGCAAGAAAAATATATTCCCGGACAAAATGTTATCGATAACAGTGAAATTGTTATCGATAACATTACTAAAATGGCCACCCAGGACAAAACGTTATCGATAACATTGCTAAAATGTTATCGCTCTCCTTGCCTCTGGACAAATTCTGGCCAAAGATAGTGCAAGGGTATCGATAATTTCACTCAAGTTATCGATAACGATAGGACTTTTGTTAAGCTTGAGGGAACGGAAGGAAAACGTTATCGATAACATCTCTTAAGTTATCGATAACATTTCTGCAGAAATCTTGAACCAGCCATCTGGGCTGCTTTGAAATCCTCGCGCCTTTTGGACTTCATCCAGCACTTCGTCTTATGGCTCAAGAACTTGGCGGGGAATACTCTCCATGACCTTGAGTGCTCCGTCGATCTCGATGATCATCCTTGAGCATTTGGCTTGCTTGGCATACTTTGGCTCAATTCTAGCCAACTTGATTACCAAGGGACTCAAGGTGCTTCCATTCTTTGACGTCAAAAACCATCCATCGTTGAAATGCGTGCCGGCGGACCTTGAGGTCTTGGATAGGTTCCGGAGTATCTATTGGCATACAAAACCGCCTTATTAGCAAGAATGACCTGAAACACTCAACTGAACACCTTATGTGCAATACTTGAAATTAGTGATCAAAAAGACATAAAAACGTCATACTTAGGAGGATTTAAGCACCCAAGCATGTGCAATCTTGGGCGCTTATCAGTAAGGAACAAGTCCTACCGGTATAAACACAAAACAGTGAGTACACGTTATCACAGAAACAAGGTTCTATCAGTAGAGGAAAACGTCCTACCGGTAGGAATCCAGAATTTTGGCGATTTTTCGTCAGATGACAGATTTTGATCCAAACCAAACAACAATCAATACAAGCTCAAATAAGATATAGGAATACCTAAATAACATATAAAGAGAGGTAAAATTTCCTACCTCGAGTATCCAAGCCCAAAACAAAGAGATTGATCGAACCCTAGTTTCCGGAATCCAAATCAAGCGAAAACAGACCAAACTGGGCTCTATCCAACGTGATACAAGCCCGAATACACACGTAGAAGATGGAGTTGAGGTTGATTATTGTGGGTTTTGAATGATCGGGTGAGTTTTTGAGAGATGGGATCGAGGAGAAATGGAGAGAGAGCCGAGAGAGATGAAATGAAAATTGGAAAAAGAAAAAAAAGATCTCCCTGCTATACACGTACACGACACACACAAGCACTAATTACGCTAACACCCACGATTTTTCAAACCTTGCACATATAACCCCCATATTTGTATTCATGCCATTTTCACCCTTTTCTTTTCTTTTATTTTCTTTTACTACAAATATTAAAATTAAATAAGAAATTTACGGGTCTCTACAAATTCTATGATGGACATCCAATGGAATAGTAAACATCCAGGAGCTACCCCATAAGTCCTATGAATATTATAAATTAAACTTGCACATTCATCATATGAAAATGCATAATTAAAACTGTATGTGATTATAAACTTCAAAATTCATGATGTAGCTGAGGGGTTCAGAAACCTGCCAATATATGACGTCGTGCAAAACAGGGTAGAAGGATTCCTACTCGAACGATCTCGTCCCTGAACAAAATAAGCAAGTAATGATACAGAGTACCTCTAAGATATCAGTATATTCAAATGTTAGGTTGCGGTTTGTCACAAATACTGCTAGTTTGCGGACACTTAATCTTTTGATTTCATAATTAATTTCCGTCGTGTTTTCTTTTTCTTTTTGATCATTCCATCGTGTTTTCTGTATGCATACTTTTCTTTACATAGTCGAATACTCTAATTAAAGATGTTAAATGCAGATCAAATAAAATTAATGATGGTAAATATCTTGCGATGCTTGATTCAAGAAACTAGAAAAATAGTACACATAGGCAGAGCTGTAAGGGTTGGGCCCCACTTTGTAATTTATGATTTTTTTTTTAGTTTCACCGGTGAAGTTTTTGTTTGACAAGAAAAATCATTTACTAGTACTATCTATGAGAAAAGGGGATGACACTAGTGGGTTTGAATCTCACCTGATGCACGGCTATTTGACCTCCGCTCCATTTGCCACAAGTGGAGTGGAATAACACTTTCAGAGACACCATATATTTTGTGATTTTAATATTCCAGATACATTTTTAGCATATTTAATTGAATTATGAACTCTATTTTTAATATGCTTAATCAATATAAAAAAGTCATTTTTGTCGATTTTTTTTCTCCTCTGGCCCCTCCCAAGTAGAGATTATGGCTCCGTCAATGATGGTTAAATGATACGTATCACAATGCACAAACCCTTACCTTATTTCACTTTATTAAAAGCAAATTGAGCTAATTAAGTAAACAAACACAATTACGCTCTACTTTGAGCACTTGCCCTTTAGTGGAGCTGGCGTCTCCGAAGCTGGTTTATGTTGTGTCTTCTTCTTTGATGTCTTGCTCGCTGCTCTCGATGATGAAGGATCCTCACAATAACTCTATCAACAGGTTTGTAGTACCATTGTCTCCATCTTTTCGAACATAAAAGTGGCCCAACAATAACTCCAAACCCCACAGAATATCCCAACGTGGCAGTTACATAGACCCAATTAATCTCCGATGTTGGCCTTGTCGGTCCTGCTTCTGCGCCACAAGGATGCAAAGGAGGTCCGCATAATCCTACATTTCCTTCAAACGAAGTATCCGAAAATGTTGCAAATTGATAGCCCTGTGGTATCCTTCCGACCAGTAGATTATATGATAAGTTTAGGACTGCAAGAAATGTAAGGCTTGTAAGCGTCGCCGGAATGCTCCCATTTAACTTGTTACCTGAAAGGTCTAATGATTCAAGCTGTGTCAAGTTTCCAAATTTTGACGGAATTTGACCTGAGAGGGCATTTCTCGATAGGTTGAGTACGGATAGGGATTTCAGAGCCCCAATGGTATCTGGTATCTCTCCTTCGAAACTGTTCCCTGAGAAATCGACGGCAGTAAACTGAGTTAAGATCTTAACCAGCTCCATCTCTAGTCCTTTTAGGGTTATAGTTACTTTATCCTGATAGTAGAAGTTATTAAGCTTCAGGAACTCATAACGCAAGTGACTGTTACTTCTACCAATCATCATTGCGTTCAAATGTAGAAAGAATTGCGGATGCAGATCACCACTGAACTTGTTCAAAGCTATATCAATGATTTGAAGCATTGGCCACATACTAGTATTAAGCCGGCCTGGACATCTTATGCCCCCTCGGAAACTGTTGGACCGCAAAACCAAGACACGCAAGCTGGGTGAGTTTTTCAAGAAGCAAGTGAAATTACCAGTCATGTTATTGCTGCCAAGATTCAAAACCTCCAACATCGCGCAATTCGACAGAGATTCTGGAACATGCCCTTCCAAATGGTTCCCATTCAAATCCAGTGTCTTTAAAACACATCCTAGTGGGAATGTTCCAGATATAGTGCCAGAAAGACTGTTGTTCCCCAAATTCAGCACCCCAAGAGTCTCAGTGCAATTTTCAATTAGACATTGTGGTATAGTGCCACTTAACATATTGTTGGACAAATCAAGAACCTGAAGGTAGCTCCCATTGCACATGGATCGAGGGATAGGTCCAGTGAGCGCATTATTGGCAAGAGAGAAGAAATTAGCAAAGGATATTCCTCTGCCAATTTCACCAGGGATAGAAGTGTTGAAATTATTGCTGGAGTAGTCCACATAGATAGCTGTTTCTGGTGGTAATGGGATATCACCACTGAGCTTATTGGAATGAAGGTCAAGAACACCAAGACTAGGCATTATATATTCGTTTTGTAAACCCACTAGGAGATTACAAGAAAGATTCAGAAGCCCAAGACTATACACACGATTTCCCACATTCCAAATCCAATTGGGTATTATCCCGGGAATTTGGTTGTTTGAAAGGTCTAAATGGGTGATTCTCGATTGGTTCATTAGCACAGGAAACTTTTGCAGATTGCATGAAGCCAAACTCAATACGTTCAGCTGGGGAAAGGAAGACGAGCTAGAAATATCAACTGACAAGTTGTTGTAAGAAAGCTCAAGTCTAGTAAGATTTTGGAGTCTTTGGATAGTTTTTAGGTCTATGGTTCCACCAAAATTATTGAAAGAAAGTGAGAGGACGTCAAGCCTTAGAAAATCAAAGAAGTAAGAGGGGATAGAACCTTCTAATATGTTACTACTCAAATCTAGTGTATCCAGTGGAGACAGGGATCCATTTGAATACCCAGTAACTTGACCACCAAATTTATTGTTGGAAAGCTGAATTTTCTGCAGAGAGGGAAGGGAAAACAGAGAAGACGGAATACTCCCAGTGAAAGAATTGGATCCTAAATCTATATAGACAAGATCAGAAAGCCCTTCAAAGTAAGTGGGAAAAACTTCACCTGTTAGTACATTATGAGAGAGGTCTATGTAAGTGAGATTCTTGGATCCCTGAAATGAAGGTATTGGACCACTAAAATTGTTCAATGAAAAATCCAAGTAAACAAGTTGTCTAAGGTTTGACAATGAATTTGGAATCTGTTCGCTGAAATAACACCCCGGAATCTCTATCCTTCTTAGTTCCATCAAACTCCTAATGGATTCCGGTAAATTCCCGGAAAAATTGGTGAAGCTAAGCACCAGATTCTGAAGGGACCCATTTTTCGGAAAATTAGGTAAAAAACCCTGGAGTAGTGCATTGCTCGCCAAATTTAGAGTCTCCAGTGTTTTTACCTGCTGTAAAATGTTTTCCGGAAACGTTCCGTTCAAGTTTGAAGAACTGAGCCTCAATACTTTCAAATTCGGTAAATCTGCGAAGAAATCCGGTACTGGAGAAGAGAGATTGTTGTTACTCAAATTGATTTCTGAAAGAAACTGAAGATTGTGAAGTGAAGGATCAATAGGGCCTGATAGATAGCAATTTGACAGGCTCAGTTTATTCAGGTGAGGCATTGAAGAAGAAATAGCCCGACCCCACTCATACCCATTTGCAGATATATTCACCCCATCCAAATGAAGCTCTTTAACCACACTAAGGTTACCAAGAAGTGTGATTAAATTAGGGTTTTCAATTTGCAATGGAGGAACACGAGGAAAATACAGGGTGGACAAATCAAGGGTAACCAACCTTGTCAAGAGTGATAACCCAATTGGGATTTGCCCAGAAAATCCAGAATTTGACAAATTCAAATACCTCAGATTGGTGAGGATTCCAAAATTGGATGGAATTTTTGCGAAGTTGAAGCTGTTGTATGCCAAGTTTAGCTGCTCTAGAAACTTGAGCCCGAAAAGGCTACTTGAGTGGTTTAATCCTCCGGAGATTGATTCCGTGTTCAGGTCGAGACCTATAACACGGCCAAAACGGTCACACGTCACACCAATCCACTGACAACAATCGTTGCTTTGACTCCAATTCTCCAACTTGATAGAGAAATCTAGATCGAACTGGAGGCTGTTCTTCAATTCAAGTAACAAAGATTTTTGATCCTCTAGGCATTGGCTGTATACTGGAATGGTGATAAGGCAGAAGATTGTGAGTGTGGTGATTGCGAAAGACAAGGTAATGAATTCAAGTCTCATTTTTTTTTTAATTGTTGGGAAGCAAATTAGAAATGGTAAATGAAATGCTGAAATGGGGAAGGTGGCTTTTATGTACGCCTTCCGTCTCAATTTGTTTGTCCCTCGTTATATTCTAGCCAGTTACAAAAATCACTGGCATGTTTTAATTGATAATAATTTTTTTGTCCAAAATAGATCTTATCTGATAGATCTCAATTAGTCCTAAATTAAAAATTGTAAAATCATATGAAATTTTATAAATCGGTCGATATAACTAATTTAAAATAGCACAAACTTTCAAAAAAGCACTTTAACAAATTAATGGATGAAGTATTATTCCAACAGAGTGGCCTTTCTGCTTTGTATATTTACTTATATGCACAAAATTATTGCGATGGATAAAGACTACTAATGGACATGTATACTAGGACTATTGGCAAAATAATAGTCTTAGAACATATATTTTAAGCTACATATAAGATATAATTATGTAAATTCACGCTCCTATAGAGGCTATTAACTTAGATTCTCCTATATATATCCTCTTGCTCCCCCACATGCACCCACTCCCAATTTTGCTCCTACTTCGTGCAACTAAGCTTACCGTTTTATATTGATAATAACAGGAAAATCCAAAAATTTATAAGTATATTGGTGTTGAAAACTAATTCCTCTGAAGGTCCTTGGGATTTGCTTTTGATTTGTGATTAGTTTCTCTGAGGTCCCATATATCATACATATTATACATATCTCTCTTTAATTGATGGAAACCCACTACGTACCACACTGATATATCATGTTACTGATTTACTGCACTTGAAAAAAAATAAAAAATAAAAAATTGCCCACTGCATTAAGTGAGTTTCACTGAATTGAAATTTAACACGGACGATTGAATTTGTTTTGAAAAGTTGATGAAATAATCATGTCTGTATATATACGAGTGTAATTTCTAGAAGAGAAAAACTGTAGATCTTAGCGAGGAAAATAGGAAAGTGAACCTGTTTTCTGGAGGAGAGAGCGAGCAACGCCGCTCCCGTCGCCCCTGATCACCTGTATAATGCAAAACCATATTTGTTTCTAAGGTTAGAAAACATAGAAATTAACACGAGGGAAGATGAAACAAAGAACAGGAGAGTTTATTGGTCAAGGAGAGAAAATTCTCACCATTTCATTATAATCACCTTCAACAAGATGGAAGATGAGAAGAGAAACAAGAAATGAAGCAATCACAGCCTCAGAGGCCATGAGTACTCACAAATATAGAGATTTGCTATGCCAAGGCTTTTCTACCAAATGATTAAACTAATAGGCAACTCTTTCTAAATTATGTGAAATGAGAGAGAGTATATGGTGTATTTATAGAGAGGGAGAGGAGGGGTTATGAGCATTCGAGCCGGATGTAGTACAGAGCCGGCCCTGATTTTTTAGGGACTTAAAGTGACAAAAAAATATGAGACTCTTTTGTCAGACTGTTATTAAGGGGTAAAAAGATACGAGGGGCAGGGGTGGAGTCAGGATTTTTTTTAAGTGGGGTCGAATGAGTAAAAATGAATTCTACTCATATAGGTTGGGGCAAAAATGAATTTTAAAGGGGAGTTAAATGAGTAAAAATTGAGTGGAAATTATACCAATCTCTTAAAAAAATTGGGAGGCAGCGGGGTCGGCCGCTCCCCCCTTGACTCTTAATGGCTCCGCCCATGACGAGGGGCCTTTGAAATTCAAAATTTTTTGGAGGCTTAAAGTGGCCGCTACACAAGTTTTAGCTGAGGGCCGACTAGTATGAAAAATAGTGGGAAAGTCCAAAAATATCATAAACTCCACTGTATTAAAAATCTCTATCGTTGTCCTCAAAGACTGATATTGGGTCCTCTCCTTTTACCTCAGCTTGTCTTTCATTCTTGCTTTGTTGGAACCGTGTCAATTACTAGTTTATGGAAACTGATTTACTGCACTTGAACATTGTTGTCCTCAAAGAGCGCGACTCTGGAAGGTCGTCTTGGTCCCCTCTTTGATTGAAGGATTTGAAATTTGAATCTCCATACCACATCAAGGTCATGGTCTTTGTCCCTGGTGTTGTTGTTATATCTTGCTTCGTTGGTGTCCAAAACTATGGGAATTCATGGATTTTTGTGCTTTTGTTATTATGTGATGGTTTTGATTTTGGCCAATAGGCAAGAGTGAACCGAGGGTCGTATGAGCCGAGCAACCACCTAAAAATTGATTGGCTGTGTATTGGAATGGTGATAAAGCAGAAGATTGTGAGTGTAGTGATAAAGTAAAACCAGGTAAAGAGATCGTTTAGTTATTTTAGTTTTCTTTGCGCTCAATGTGTAATAGGATCTCTGTCCAGTTGACATAATCTTACGACCTTTGTAGTGGGATCTCCTCATTTGTCTTGTCCCTTTTGGCTTTCCTACTGTTATTAATGGTAGGAAGCTGGAACAATGACTATTGCTTGAAGACTTAACTTAGACCTTAGATGCAGGGGGCTTTTAAAGTGGTGTCGCTCCCACCTTGGGAGCCCGCTTTTGCGCTTCGAACTAAGGAGCTTGACAGGAGCTCGCTCCTTACGAAGATGGAACTTTTATATGATATTTGTATAGAAAAACAATGATCTATCACTTAGCATTAAAAAAACCATTTCTGCTAAGAATGAAGTAAATCTCTATCATTACATACTTGATTGGACGTAAAATTTCATTCTAATAATAAATTTGCGTTCCGATGAAGGGGCTTTCAAAATCCGATAGACCTAAAAATTTACGGGAATGATTAAAACACTAACCACAACAAAATGAACGGTATCGATCGTCATGATTATGCTGCAGTCATCTGGCTATTGTACATTATACTATAGCATAAGACATTGGTTTAGAAACAAGTAAATTGAATGTATAGATTCTAATGGCATGTAGTTGCTGGCTGATCATTTTTTTGAATGGTCAATTTAAACCGTTAGGATTTAACGTTTTATCAATTATATTATTCTTGCCAAAATCGGTGGTAATTTGATCTCAGCAACTACATGATCATAACACATTCGATAGTTCCAGACACATTAAAATCCTATAGTGCACAACCAGAGGGCCACTTGAGCTATTTTTTTAAATTAGAACCGTCTATCTTTTACATAAGAGGGACTAAATCATTCCTGCCAAAAATAAAGTAAATCTCTTATTGTTACATATTTGATCGAATGTAATATACCATTCTAATAATGAATTTTCGTACAGATGAAAAACTTCGTACCCAACGGCGACACGCTTCACGTCACCAATTGCTTGCGAACGTAAATTTGCCTTTTGGCAACGCGATTTGCGTCACCGAATGTGAAGACTATTGGCGACATTAAAGTGTGTCGCCAATACATATCCAACGGCGACGCATTTTGTTGTGTCGCCAATCCTTGTCGCTGAATGTAAAAATTATTGGCGACATCAAAGTTTGTCGCCAATACATACCCAACGGCGACGTATTTTTGGGTGTGTCGCCAATTTGTGTCGCCAAAAGTCAGATTTGTTGTAGTGACCCATGATTTAAGTGATACATTTGATCTTAATTCTGAACCATCTTGATATCATCTTCCACCCCGGTCTAATCGTGGTCAACCACCACTTAGATATGTCCCAGATACCAAAGCAAAAATTAAGTATTCCATAAACAATCATGTATCTACCCACATGTTGTCCAAGTCATATGCATCGTATGTGCTTCAATCATCCTCTGTGTCTATTCCTAGTAAATTGCAGGAAGCTTTGCCAGATTCTAGATAGACCAAATCTATGGCAGAAGAAATGGCAGCATTGGAAAAGAATGCTACTTGGGAACTTGTGTATCTACCAAAGGGAAAGAAGATGGTGGGCTATAGATGGGTGTTTGCAATCAAACACAAAGTAGATGGGAGTATTGAGAGATTCAAAGCTCGGCTAGTTGCAAAAGGATATACACAGTCTTATGGTGAGGATTATCAAGAAACATTTGCGCCAGTTGCTAAACTTAATACTGTGAGAGTACTTCTATCATTAGCAGCTAATCGAAATTGGCCACTCCTTCAGTTTGATGTCAAAAACGCTTTTTTGCATGGAGATCTAGTTGAAGAAGTGTATATGGATCCTCCTCCCTGTATACCAGAATACTCAGAGACAAAAATGGTGTGTAAACTCAAGAAGGCATTGTATGGGCTGAAGCAATCTCCGAGGGCTTGGTTTGGAAGGTTCACTAAGTCTATGAAAATTTTTGGTTACAAACAAAGTAACTCAGATCATACTTTGTTCTTGAAACACAAAAGAGGTAAAATTACTGTTTTGATTATCTATGTGGATGATATGGTGGTGACTGGTGATGATCATGAGGAGATTTCTAAGTTACAACAGTATTTATCTACTGAGTTTGAGATGAAACAACTCGGAGACCTAAAATATTTTCTTGGGATTGAGGTAGCTCGATCAAAACATGGAATTTTCTTATCCCAAAGAAAATATGTTCTTGATTTATTATCTGAGACAGGGATGCTTGGATGTAAGTCAGTGGACACTCCTATTGAGCAAAACCACAAGTTATTTGAATGTTTGAGTGCCTCTCATACTGATAAAGGGAGATACCAGAGACTTGTGGGGAAACTGATTTATCTATCTCATACTAGACCAGATATTGCATATGCAGTGAGTGTGGTGAGTCAATTCATGCATGACCCACGTAAACCTCACATGGATGCTGTAGATCGCATATTAAAGTATTTGAAGTATGCTCCAGGAAAAGGTCTATTGTTCTCTAATCATGGTCACCTGAAGGTTGAAGGCTATATCGATTGGGCAGGTTCAGCTGACAACAGAAGGTCTACCTCAGGATACTTCACCTTTGTAGGTGGTAATCTTGTGACTTGGAGAAGTAAAAAGCAACCCGTAGTAGCAAGGTCGAGTGCCGAAGCTGAATATAGGGGTATGGCATTTGGGGTATGTGAATTGCTCTGGTTGAGAAACTTATTGACTGAATTGGGGTTTAAACCAAAAAGGGAAATGAATCTACATTGTGATAACCAGTTAGCCATTGCTATTGCTCATAACCCTATCCAACATGATCGGACTAAGCATGTAGAGATTGATAGGCATTTTATCAAAGAGAAGCTTGAAGCTGGAATTATTAGTTTTCCATATGTGAAGTCTGAAGACCAACTAGTAGATGTGCTTACCAAGGCAGTGGCTAGCAAGGTATTCCTTGACTCACTTGTCAAGTTGGGCATGTGTGATATCCACGCACCAACTTGAGGGGCGGTGTTGGAGTGAGTCAACTGTGGAACTAAAGAGTTAGTGAATATTCACTAATGTTAAGAAGGAATTAGTGAATATTCACTAATATCAGTATAAATTGGATTCCACTGATATGGCACATGTTTTTATGGTGTATCTTTGACTGTAATTAAGAGACATAATATTAGGCTTGATTAGTGGCCTTATTACCTGTAAATCCTCCATAAAATCTTCCCTATGGGAATCTATATATATACCACTATTGTGGTCCTTATTGAATATCAGAAAATTTACTTACACAATTGTGTTATTTGATACATTGTTCTTACCCAAGAAATAACCCCGAACTTGACAAGAAAATGGACAAGCAAAAAACAAATGTTAATTCATGGGACTCCACTCAGCCATTACAAAGACATCATGCCATATCTGCCTGCAAGCCCCAATTGGGATCTGTCCTAATTAGTAGATAATTTGCCCCAGAAAATGAGCCATTCAATGAATGCCCATCTGGGGACATGATGGAAGGACGAGACAACAACAAGCTCCAGGTCTCGGTATTACATTGTCACTATCATGTTTATATAACTTTCCCCTCTTTGTCCTTGGTCAGCTCTCATAGTGTGAAAGCTGATAAAAAAGATCAAACAGAGTGTTTAAAAAGGAAGGTTAGTTGTTAGCATGCCATTGTGGACTTGGTGGATAATTGGAGTCATGTCCAACATCAATGAGATTATTACAACCCTTTATGGCTCAACTTGACAAGAAAATGGCCAAGCAAAAAACAAATGTTAATGGGACTCCACTTAGCCATTACAAAGACAGCATGCCGTATCTAACCTGCAAGGCCCTACTTCCCAGCCTGTCCTTAGTGGATAATTTGCCCCAGAAAATGAGCCATTCAATGAATGCCGACAAATTCTTTTCAAGGAAATGGTAGGCTGGACCTCCCTCTAAGCATTCCAGTTGGTCCAGAATTAAATTATTGAAACAAAATTTTGAAATAAAACACAAAAGCATTATTGAAAATATCCATCAGAGCTTCTATTTATTAATTGAACACTCACAAATAAATAGTACACTCTCAATTTATTACAAATCATTGA
>BPLS01020481.1:0-14989 GCA_019656275.1 Rhododendron kiyosumense | reverse complement strand
TATATATATATATATATATATACATACATATATCATCTCGCTCTCCCTCACCTGCACCCAATTTCGCTCCTACTTCATGCAACTAAGCTTACCATCCATCCTATATTACAAATAATGGGAAAATCCAATAATTTTTTTTTTTGGATAAGTACTTCCATTCATTAAAAGCACAAAACCACATATACATAATCTACGGGGCATACCCCTGCAATACATTTGCTTACAACAGAAAGCGAAAATCCAATAATTTGCAAGTGCAGTTGTGTTGAAAACTAATTCCTTTGAAGGTCCCATGATATTTCCTTTGATGTGTGATCCCTTGTACTGTCCTCAAAGACTAGTACTTTGGAAGTCGTCTTGCATGGGTCCCCCTTTTGCTTTCCATTTATGGCTAATGGTAAGAACAATGACTATTAATTGCTTGAAGACTTTGAATCTCCATACCACATCAAGGTCAAGGTCTTTGTCCCTACTCCCTAGTGTTATTGGATTTTTGTGTTTCTCCTATTATGTTATGGTCTTGTTCGATTTTTGCCAATAGGCAAGGGTGGACTGAGTGTCGGATGAGCCCGGGCAACCGGCCTATGTACCTACCAACAATGTTCCTAGGTTTTATTCAAAATATTGTACTTGTTTCTCACAAAAATTTAATGGTATAGAAGTTCGCCTGCTCAAAAGAACTCTGGCTGTTTTGAATGAAGTTTTAACCCATTGAGCTGGCTTATGAGGAAGTGGTATTTTAGGACTGTTATCAACTGAATGACCTCTGGCTACGACTTTTTCCGTATGCTTTGATCTCTGTTTCCAGGAAATTGTATAAGCTTCGAATCGATTTTGTTCGCCTAAATTGTATTATCAGTTTTGTCCTTAGTAGATAATCGACTCCACTTAACTTCCCAGCTTGTCCTTAATTAGTAGATAATCTGCCCCAGAAAAGAGCCATTCAATGAATGCCCATCTAGGGACATGAAGGAAGAACCAGACAATTTTTTTTTCCCAAGAAATGGTAGACTGGACATCCCAACAAGCCTTCCAGTTGGTCTAGAATGAATTCTGCACAGAATCCCATAATCCTTAGGGGGGGTTTGGGAGGCTCGTTTTTGAATTTTCTGTTTTCCCTTTTCCCATTTTGGTTGTTTGGCTGAAAAACAGAGAACTCATTCCATGAGAATGGATTTTGAAATTTGAAGAATGGAGAAGAGAAGTGAAAAAGAGGTCTAGAGGAGCTTTTCCCATTTTCGGTTTCCCATTCTCGTTCAAAAGGTACAAGAAAAGACCACCATGCCCTCTTAGTTTCACCATAATCCCCCAAACCCCTTCCACGAATGTTATCCTCTCACCAGTCAAGAAACCCCACTCCAACTCTCCGACAACAATTACTACAAAATTGAACTCCACTACTCGATCTCCACAATGACGGCAAAATCGAACTCCATGACAATGATGGCAACATCGAACTCAACGGCAAAATAGAAGATGGGTTTGAGATTTGATTTCAATTCGTCGGTTTGAGATGAGTTTGAGATTTGATTTCAGTTCATCAAAATAGAAGATGGGTTTGAGATTTTATGGCAAAATATAAGATGGGTTCTCCCTAACCATTTGATTCTGGAAGTCAGATCTCAAAGAAATGCAAGGAACATACCAGGTGCTAGCGGACCAGACTTTGTGTTGGCAAATAACCCTAATCATTTGGTTCTTGAAGTCAGATTTCAAAGGGGAGAAGATGGGTTCTCCGATTTGTAGAGAGAGAGAGAAAGGGGTGATTTTTAATAAACAGTAGTTTTATGACATGGGTTGGGGCAACATAGTAAAAAATCATCTCATAATTCATTTTCATCCAATATCCCCCAAATATTATTCCGGTTGCAAAATGCATTCTGCACATATCATCCAAACACTCTATTAGATTTAAAATACATTTTAATCATAATCCAAAAAATCAAAAAGCCAAAAAGCTGAAAATAAAAAGCCAAAAAGTAGGCTTGTTACAATCTTCGCTTCTTAGGTGGATATCAAAGGCACTCCCAAGTCCCAAGTAGACTGGGAGAGAACCTACCAGAATAGGAAGGATGCTATATAGCTCTTCCTAGCTTTTCAGATTTTTCACAACTCAAACCCGGGACTTAGGAATTAATCCGTGACCGGCCTGTAAGCCTTGTTGACTGGTAGATGGGGTGTGGCTCCCATCCTCAACTTATAGTCTTTCCCCTCAGCCTCCAGAGAAGAGTTCAGTGTCCTGGCAAGTCACTCTCAGCAGCCATGGAGTAATGGCTATAGCTACCAGTTTGTCTCCCGTGACATGCAAATAGTTCCATAGCTTGGGTCTATAAGAATAGCCCTGTATTTGGTTTATTTGCATCTGAATATCTCTCTTAAGTGAGAGGCCAGTGAGGTAGCAAACATGTGGTGGGGAGCTACCCCACTAGTGAAATAATTATGTTTTAATCATTTATATTACATTATTCCATTTTGCAGGAAAAGATCGTAATTTAGTTATTTTTTCGGGGGCGACTATTCGCAGCCCCTTATTTTCTTTTGTAGTTCATTAAAAATTTTCAATTTTACTCGACAATTAGTTATCGAAATTGAGATACATTTTCAGCATCCAATTACCGAAAATACATATTCGGCAGTTGTTTACCGAAAATTGAACATATTTTCAACATGTAGTTACCGAAATATAATCTTATTTTCAACAGCTATTTACCAAAATGTTATGTATTGTTATGTATGATTTTCAACAACCATTTACCGAAATGTAGAGGCTGCAGGAGAAAATAATGGGCTGCCAATAGTCGCTCCTTTTTTCAACTAAAAGAACATCAACTGTGGTTTCGAAAGAAAGCAGATCAAAATATATCAAGTGGTGGGTCCAATTTAAAAGCAATCATAGAAATTGAATATTTAACTAAGAGAACATTAACAGCAAGTGGAGTGAAGTGTAGTTGGTGCCTCCTTTATATTCTCATGCACATTGGAAGGGTTCGATTCCCATAAGCATTCAACCCCCTCCTCAAGTCTCTTAGAATGGAGTAAACTAATTTTAATGTATTCGAATGAGAAAAAAAAAAGAGTGAACATCGATAGCATTATTTGTTTAGAAGCTGCACAAAACCATCTTTAGACTTGCTGAAATAAGCATCTGTATAAACTCACCTAAGTATAGTCTTATGAATTTGCACATTTATATTTTGAAAATTTAATATTAAAACTAAACATAATCGCCTTGTTTACTATCACTTATAATTTAGATTTTCTGAGTATAGATTTTTTGACTACTTACTTAAAAGACTTAAAATAAGTTGTACACATGTTTGGTGTACCTTTAAAGGGCTTGAATAGAAGTTCTGTTTGGTTAAATAAGTTGTAAAGTAGCTTATTATCAATGGAATATCTAACATATTCTCAATGATTCTGTTTAGGAATAACAAATTAAAGAGTTTATTTATTTATTTTTTCTATCCCTAACATTGTCGAATAAGCTAAATAGTCAAGATAAGTAATAATCTATAATTACTAGCAAACGGTGCCATTATAAACTTGAAAATTCATGCAACTGAAGTAGTCCAAAACTCACCTGCCAAAATATGATACTGTCAAAAACAAGATAAGGACTCCTACTCAAACATTCTCGTCCCTAAACAAAATAAACCGCGGGTAACTAATGCTAAAGAGTATTTACTTAAATAACAGTATTTACTTAATCTTTTATTTTCATATTTTGCCACAATTTCCACTAGCTTGCGGAAAAGCTAGTATTTACTTAATCTTTTATTTTCATATTTTCTGTTGTGTTTTTCAAAAACATACTTTTCTTTACATTTTCTAATTAAAGCTTTTAAATAACTAAGCCCTTACCTGATTTTACTCAATTGAACCCTTTAGTGGTGCGTCTCTGAAGCTGGTTTATGTTGTCTCTTCTTCTTTCATGTCTTGCTCGCTGCTCTTGATGATGGAGAATCCTCACAATAGCTCTATCGAGAGGTTTGTAGTAGCGTTGTCTCCATCTTTTTGAATATAAAAGTGGCACAACAACAACTCCAAACCCCACAGTGTATCCCAACGTAGCAATTATGTAGACCCAGTTAATCTCATCCTCCTCAGTATATGACAGCGTACCATTCCGTGTTGGCGGTGGCGCCGGTTTTGCTTTAATAGGGGTCAAAGGAGGTCCCCATAATCCTTTGTTTCCTTCGTACGAAGTATTTGGAAATGATTGAAGTTGGGTGCTTATTGGGATCATTCCAAAGAGTTGATTGTACGATAAGTTCAGGAATGCAAGAAATGTCAGTCTTGCAAGTGTCACCGGGATGCTTCCACCGAGCTTGTTCCATGAGAGGTCTAGTGATTCAAGCTTTGACAAGTTTCCAAGTGATGATGGGATTGAACCAATGAGGGCATTGTGTGATAGATTGAGAACATAGAGGGATTTTAGATCCCCAACTGTATTTGGTATTTCTCCTTTGAAATTGTTGTTTGAGAAATCGATGGCGGTAAATATAGTTAAGATCTTCACCAGCTCCCTCTCAAACCCTTTGTTGACAAGCATCACTGAATCCTCATAGTACCTACCAATAGAGTACTTAAAACTCAATTGATTGAGATATGGTTGGGCATTACCCCCATCCATCATTGCCTTCCTCTGTGAAAAGAATTTTGGTGGCAGAATGCCACTGAAGTTGTTCGAAGCTAAGTCAATGATTTGAAACTTTGGCCACATATTGTTATGGATCCCTTTGCAGTGAATATTTCCTTGGAGCTTGTTGGATTGCAAAATCAATATGCGCAAGTTGGATAAGTTCTCCAAGAAGCAAGGGAAGTTACCATTTAGTTTGTTGGTCCCGAGATTTAGAACCTCGACATTTGCGCAATTGGCCAGGGATTTTGGAACCTGCCCTTCCAAGCAATTTCCATACAAAGCAAGGGTCCTCAAAGCGCAACCTTGAGGTAATGTCCCCGTTATTTTACCAGTAAGTTGGTTATTCTGCAAATTCAGAACGCCGAGGGTCGTAGTAGTTGTATCTATCAAACATTGGGGTATAGTGCCGGTGAATCTATTGTTGGACAAATCAAGAATCTCAAGGTCGGTCCCATTGCATATTGATGGAGGGATGGGTCCAGAAAGCATGTTATGAGAAAGAGAGAAGACACGCGTTGTGCGAATGCGGTTACCAATTTCAGCCGGGATAGAAGAGCTGAAGTTATTCTTCGAGTAGTCCACATAGGCTGAATGTTTTGGTGGTATCGGGATTTCACCGCAGAGCTGATTCGAATGCAGGTCAATGACTGTAGGAAAAATATAGTAGTTCGGTTGCCAACCCACTAGGAGATTACTAGAAAGATTAAGAAAACCTAGAGATCCAGCACCAAT
Organism: Rhododendron kiyosumense; assembly: GCA_019656275.1. Classification (NCBI taxonomy): domain Eukaryota; kingdom Viridiplantae; phylum Streptophyta; class Magnoliopsida; order Ericales; family Ericaceae; genus Rhododendron; species Rhododendron kiyosumense. The sequence continues at coordinate 9,615 of BPLS01020481.1, read as the reverse complement.
ATTCCATACCCAATTTGGTATTACCCCAGAAATTTGGTTGACCGAAAGGTCTAAGTGATCCAGGTGCAATTGGTTTATTAGAGGAGGGAACTCTTGCAACTTGCAAGAAGCCAATTCTAATATGTCAAGCTGGGGAAAGGATGATAAGCTGGAGTCATTGATACTTGCATTGACTGACAAGCTATTGTATGAAAGGGAAAGCAACCCAAGATTTTGAAGTCTATGGAAACTTTCTAGCTGTATGGTGTGAAGTTGTTGAAAGAAAGATCGAGGACCCTGAGACTTTGAATATCAAAGAAGTACGAGGGAATAGGCCCTTGTATTTTGTTATGACCCAAAACTAGTGTATCCAAAACAGACAAGGATTTGTTTCGAAGAAACTCGGAAAGTTCACTGAATTGGTTCGAGGAAAAATCAATTCTTGAGAAAAAGGGAAAGGAAAACAGAGAAGAAGGAATACTCCCGTTGAATGAGTTCAAACGGAGATCTATATCCGCAAGATTTGAAAGGCCTTCAAAGAAAATGGAAGGAACTGGACCTGTTAGAGCATTATTAGAGAGGTCTATCCAAGTGAGATTTTTGGATCCCTGAAACGAAGGCATTGAACCGCTAAAATTGTTATTTGAAAGCACAATTTGCTGCAAAAATGGAAGGGAAGACAGAGAAGAAGGAATACTCCCATGGAAGGAATTGTCTCCGAGATCAATATGTACAAGATTTGAAAGGCCTTCAAAGTAAGTGGAAGGAATTGGACCTGTAAAATTGTTGGATGAAAAATCCAAATCAACAAGCTGGCTAAGGTTTGCCAGTGATTTCGGAATCGGTCCATACAAGTTCGTCTCACTGAGAATCAGAACTGTCAAATTCGAGAAATTCGCAAAGAAATCAGGGACTGGAGACGAGAGATTGTTCCCAGCCAGATTTATTTCTGAAAGGTACTGAAGGTTTTGAAGGGAAGAATCAATAGGGCCTGAAAGATAACAGTGACTCAAGCTCAAAACTCGCAGGTTAGGCAGTGAAGATGAAATGGCCTGACCCCATTCAGACCCATTTGCTGATATATTTACCCTGTCTAAATAAAGCTCTGTAAGCCCACCAAGGTTACGAAAAAGTGTGAATAAATTTGGGTTTTCAATTTGGATTCCCGGTGTCCCAAGAAAAGAGTAGTAATTCCTAGACAAATCAAGCTTCACCAACCTCGTTAAGTGTGAGAACTCCATTGGAATCTGCCCAACAAAATAAGTGTTTGACAAATCCAGATATGCTGGACTTGTGAGGATTCCAAAACTGGATGGAATTCGTGTGGAGTTGAAGCTATTGTAAGCCAAGTTCAGCTTCTCTAGAAACTTGAGCCTGAAAAGACTACTGGAGTTGTTCAAACCACCGAAGATTGTTTCCGTGCTCAGGTCGAGACCCGTAACACGGCCGGAATGGTCACAGGTCACACCATTCCATTGACAACAATCGTTGGTTCGAGCCCAATTCACCAACTTGACAGAGGAATTTGGATTGAACTGGAGGCTGTTCTTCAATTGAAGTAACAAAGATTTTTGATCCTCCAGACATTGGCTATGTACTGGAATGGTGATAAAGCAGAAGATTGCGAGCGTGGTGATTGAGAAAAACCAGGTAATGAATTCAATTCTCATTTTCTTTAGTTGTGGTGAAGCAAACTGGTGGAGATTGTAAGTGATGTCCCATACAAGTGTATTATATAAATTCATTTGTCTTCAAAGACCAAGACCTAGTGACTTTGGAAGTCGTTCTGGGTCCCCCTTTTTGCTTTCCAATTGTAGTTGATGGAAAGTTCGAAACCACTGCACCACCAATTTTGTTAATGATAAACCCTCATGTGTTCCCACTTGCCATTTCATCTGTCAGTATGAAAAATTAAAGAAGTCGAGCCATTAACGAGCTGATCCTGATTTTGGCACCGATATGAGGATACATGACTTAATTATCTAGGGGTGCAAGTTGAGCCGAGCTTAGCTCGTTTACTAAACAAACCCTTAACGAGTTGAGCCATTAACAGCCGATCTTGGCTAACTTAGTTAACAAGTCTCTTCAAACGAGTTGGGCCAATTAAGTCGAGAATTAACAAGCGAAGCCACGAGCTACTCATGAGCATTTTGTTTCGTTTGCAGTCCTATAATTATTCTTTAATATATTTTAAACCTACACAATTAAAAAGATGACACTATAATTTTTTTATGCTACAAACTTATGGTTTAAACTACTGAGTGGTTTAAACCTCCAGAGATTTATTCCGTGTTCAGGTCGAGACCTATAACTCGGCCAAAATGGTCACGTACAAGTCACACCATTCCATTGGCAACTATCGTTGCTTTGAGTCCAATCCACCAACTTCATAGAGGAGTTTGGATTGAACTTGAGGTTGTTTTTCAATTGAAGCAACAAAGATTTTTGATCCTCTAAGCATTGGCTGTGTACTAGAATGGTGATTTGGCAGAAGATTGTGAGTGTGGCGATTGAGAAAAACCAGGTAACGAATTCTATTCTCCTTGTTTTTTTTTTTTTTTATATTTTATTTCTGCTGTGAAGAAAATTGAAGATGGTATAAATGAAATGCTGAAATAGGGAAGGTGACTTTATATACTCCCTCCCTCCATCTCAATTTGTGTCCCTGGTTCTATTCTTATCAAATAAAAAATCGCTTGGATTGTTTAGATAATAATACTTTTGCCGTGCAAAATGAATTTTTTTCGATAGACCTCAATCAGTTCTATCAATCAAAAATTTTAAAATTACATGAAATCTTATAAAGTAAAATAGTATATACAAGCAATTTAAAAATTGCACAAACTTTAAAAAGGCCTAACAAATTTGGATGGATAGAGTATTATTCCAGTAGAGCGGCCTATCAGCTTTACTGTTTGGTTGTGGATTTGACTCGTTATCTCATCAGCTAATTTGAACTTTCTTCCACGTTGAGTTATTCAACTTATTCTATTGGCTACTTCAAGACCAAGCATGAAGGTACCATTTCAACTGGTGGGGTCCTCTATAGTAACTGTCTGAGATAGTTGTTTGAGGTGTCGCATAAGTGTTCCACAAAGAATACTCTTTACCGGTAAAAGTATTTTGTGTTGACAGTCTGTGTGACAGTAACTAGAGAGGATCCCAACCCTTTTTCGAATCAGGTGGCAAAAAAGCTACACTAGAATATAATTGTATTGATAAGATACTACAATAAAATTAACACAAACTTGCTCAAGTCAATCAAGTACAGTGTACGTATTTACTCATACACACTAAGTTTAGTAAGTTATAGCGATGGACAACAACTACGAATGGACATGTGTAATAGGACTAATGCAAAATGAGAAAAATATTAGTAACGTAATAATCTTAGAACATGTATTTCAATCTACATAAATGGCATAGTTATGAAAATTAACGCTGCTATATATATAGAGAGGCTATTAACTTTAGATTCCTATATATACACATATCATCTCGCTTCCCCTCACCTGAACCCAATTTCGCTCCTGCTTCGTGCAACTAAGTTTACCATCCTATATTACAAATAATGGGATATCCAATTATTTGCAAGTGCAGTTGTGTTGAAAACTAATTCCTCCGAAGGTCCCATGATATTTCCTTTGATGTGTGATCACTTGTACGCACTCTCCTCAAAGACTAGTACTTTGGAAGTCGTCTCGGGTCCCCCTTTTGCTTTCCAATTATAGCTAACGGTAAGAACAATGACTATTAATTGCTAGGACCATGCAACAAAGACATTGGATCTGTGAAGGGGAAAATTGTACCATTCAAGTTTTGGTAGAAGTGAGTGCTAGCTTAGTCTCACATTGGTTGGAAGCGTAGGGCGGAGACCGATATAGCACAATATCCGGTAAGACTAGAGTTGAATCCACAAAGACGGTGATGTGTGCTGACTAAAAACTTGGATTTTTATAATTTGAGCTGGCTCTTAGGTAGCCACCCCTTGTTGATTGATTGAGATTAATTAAAACTAAGAAATAGTTAGTTCTTTTAGAAAATTAAAACGGAGGCACGGTCGTAGGGTTTATAGCACTCGCAACCAGGCTGGACTTATCCACTCCATTCAGTGTTCTTAAAAACATTCGACTTTAGAGTGAAAAAGATACCCCGAAAGATGCGAACCTTAATGGTTGCTGTTTACCCATGCGTAGCGTGGAATGAGTTTTGGACCCCATTCTTCTGTTCACATAGGCTTCGACGATGCCCGGGTTTGTCGAGCGAATGTTCTTTAGTAACCTAAAATTACCTTTTCTTCATTGTTTGAAAATAGGAGCAATGCCCGGACTGGTCACGACATGGTAATCGCCTCGCGACCCTACCTATACGACTACTCACTCATTATTAAGAAAGAAACGCAAGAGACCCTAGATTGCATCATGCTTCTATTGCTTGGAATTGAAAACAAACAAAAGATTAAATGAATTCCAATGAGCAACTTTAATGAAGAACAAAACTTAATACGAGTTACCGGAGTGTATGATCTTGAACAAAACTTCAGAGAAAAGAGCTCTCCCTGAGAAAAACAACGTAAGTAAAAGCTTCTATATGAAAAAGCGAACCCTAAAAACGAAGTTTAGAGGGATATTTATACCAAACCTCCAAAATCTGGAATGAAAAATGTTAAAAACTATATTTTTTCCACTGTTGCCACCGGTATTGATACAGTTGAGAGTTGTATCAATACAGGTTTCTCTGGACTGCTTGTGATTAGATTTGTATCGATACAGCTCAGTTGTATCGATATTGCCTCCCTTAGCGGCCAAACTTGAGCGTTGCATATATGCATTCTTGGCACCCGACGCTTCAACAACGTCACCTGACGCCTCACGCTTCCGCCTTGACTTCCCATGATGACGTCCAAACCGGCCTCAAGGCCTCGCAATCCAATCTTGGCGTAGAATCCGCCATATTCCTGTGAAACTTAACAAAAATCAAAAAACAAGACAAAGCACAACATCAAATGCAAAATCAGATAAAATTCGCCTCTAATGCGCTAATTTATCCTAATTAGGTGCTTATATCTATGATATTACGCGCCTATCAGTCGTCTTGGTCCACCTTTGGATTAAAGACTTTGAATCTCCATACCACATCAAGGTCAAGGTCTTTGTCCCTAGTGTTACTGTTATATCTTGTTTTGTTGGTGTCCAAAATTATGGAAAATTCATGTACGGAGTATTTCTTTTCTTTCTTTCTTTCTTTTTTTTTGTGTGTTTTTGTTATTATGTGATGGTGTTATTCTATTTTTGTCCATAGGCAAGGGCGCACCAAGGGTCAGATGGGTCCGGGCGACCACCCAACCTGCGAGATTCCTAGTTTTTATTCAAAACATTGTAGTTGTTTCTCAAAACAATATTTAATGGTATAGAAGTTCGCCTGCTCAACATTATTTTGAAAAATCCAAGACCTTCTCAACCAAGAATTTTTGAATAAATAATTCTATTCTAGTAGTACATTTATCTTTTATGATATTATTTTGCTTTTCAAAATGGATAGCGATGCACAAAATTGTATGCAATTATATGAAAAGATGACCAACCATATCTTAGTAATTAAATAGAATGCACATAAATATATATTCCAGTTTTTTTGGTTAATTGGAAATTCCTTATTAACTGAAGTTACTGATGTTCTTAGGTATACCTTTTAAGATCAAGTGTTCAGGCTGATCAAAGGGGGTTCATTGTTTGCCGGGTTTGGTCGTTACAAATAGTTTTAGACCCCCACCCTGATCCAAGTGGTGGGTAGGATGCGGCGTTTTGCCAACACAGACACCAAGAGAGGTTGTTGGGACTATGCAATGAAGACATTAGATTTGTGAGGAGGCAAATTGTAGTATTCAAGTTCTGGTAGAAGTGAGTGCTAGCTTAGTCCCACATTAGTTGGAAGCAAGAGACTCACTTAATATATAAACACCCACCAAACGCTACATGTTTCCTTCTTAGGTACACCTTTAAGGCCAAATTTATAACCTAAAAGAGGATCCAAGGTTAATTGAGTCTGGTCCTTACATTTTTTCCATAAGAGATAGTATATATTCGTTCATGTGATTTTTCCATACTTGACAAGTCTATTTTGATAGCAATAGATTTGGATAGTACTCGTTATGGAGTTTGAGAGCTATATGTAGTAAACTTTGCAAATGGTGGCCAGCTCATGTGGTAATAATTTTGTGGCCCTTAGTAGTTAGCAATGGTGCAGGTCCAAATCTGATCACCCCTTCCCAGAGGCAAACTGTTGTAGACACCCTATTCTGGACCATCCGGATCAGCACGTTTGCGGCCTTTTCTTTTTATCTTTTATTACCCCAATGATGATTAAACGGTTGAAAGCTCCCCGAGGTCGATGGAAGGTCGTGAGCTTTGAGCGTTGGACCCTCCTCTTTCAAGCCATTTCAAAACCCCTTCAACCCTTCAAATCCAGAGCCAAATAAGCCTCAGCAAGGCCATACCTGGCTTACGCCACCTCTTCCTTGGCGTGCGCCAGGAATTCGCCACGTGTCGGACATCGACCGTTGACTGAGTTTGACCTGGCGCACGGTAGCTTGTAGGTGGCGTATGGAGGGTCAAGGCCGGTCAAATCATCGCTTTTCTGTCACGTGTTCGAGACTTTGTAACCAACCCAGTACAGTGCAGAGCCTCCTGATCATTACATTCTGCAGGCCCGTCCCCCTCTCTCTCCTACACAAGCCATCAACAAGTCCCATGCATTAAATGCATGGGAGGTTCCCTCTAACTCAACCCAACCTCCCTAACCCCAGCTGGCTGCCCTCCTCTCAGTCCCTCTCTCCATCATAAATACCCCCCTTGCATTCATTTGCAAGGGGTTAGCCTCATTCATTAACTCAAGCCCTCCCTCTCTTCTTTCTCTTGTTTCTCTCTTCCCCATTGAAGGAGCAAGATTAAGAGGAGTACCTCACACCCCTCTCCATTGTCCAGTCACTATATAGCCTCCATCTTCAATCCCAAAGCTCACATCTTTTTTTCTCATCTCTTGCACCAAAGGTATACCGCCTTTGTGCTGCTTTCTGTTTTCAGCCCCTGAGGGGAACCAGAAGGGTTCTGGCTAGTAACTGATACTAGTCCAGACCCCTCTCTGGCAAAATAAATCAGTCGTAGTGGCCAAGCCATGGCGCACGCCATCTATTCTTAGCCGTACGCCACCTTTGGCTGTACGGGCACAGATGGCGTAGGGATCATGAACAGCCCATTTATTGCTCGTTTCCTTTATGTCATCACTTTCCAGCATGGTAATAATCAGTTTAATGCTTTCTGTGCTTTAGAACTGCTTAAATGTAGCTTTCAGTACCTGTATCCTTTTATTAGTTGAGGCCTCTGGGGTACTTCTGGTCATGTTCCAGAGCCCAAATGATGTAAAGCCAGACCCTGGCTAACGAGTAAACCTGGCGTACGGCCCCCATGGGGTGGCGTACGGCATGTTTGGTACAAGCCAGTGCTTGGCCCTTACATCACAGTTCTATTTTGGCCTCTTATCCTTCCCCACTCTGTTTATGGGGTTCGCTGTGTTATTTTCTTGGCTCTTAGCCATTTATTTCGTCTGTCTGCCTGTAATAATTACTTGAACTATATCCTGAACTGCGTGGTTTGTCCTGGGTGTGCACTGGTCCATTCCAGAGCCCAGAGGGTTGAGATTAGGAGCCGTAAGAAATCGATAAGGTAGTGTACGCCAGCCCATGGGGTGGCGTGCGCAGGGTCTGTTGGCGTGCAGTGGTTCTGCCATGGCGTGCCAGCATGTCGCCTGCTCACGCACCCGACGAGCAGCGTACATCATCCCGTCGAGCTCTTTGCAGCGCTTGTTCTCAATCTACGTTCTTACGTTTAATTCGATTCAAGCAAGCAAACCGTCATCCATAAACATTTTGTCACATAAACTGCAAGCTGTTACAGTATTAATCCCCATTAAACTGTTCCCCCGCCCTAACTGGCTAAAAATGATCAAATGAGAGAAAAATGCAAGCGCTTTACAAAAATGCCCGAGTAGAGACCGATCTCCGGATTGGGCGAGAGGGGGTGCCATAAAACCCTTCCCCTCTCGTAACCTGGCTCCCGAACCTTAGATATCGAAGGTGACGACGGACCAGTCTACGCCTTTTTCAAATCAAGTCAAAGCCCTTTTTTTTTTTTTTTTTTTTTTCAAATCAAAGCAAAACGTAGCAAGCGTTCTCGAGTTCGGTTCCTTGGGTGCCTCACCGCAAAAACCCGAGTGGCGACTCTGAATCGAAGCGTTTCGCCGCGCTGTTTTTCTAAAGAGGGCCGCAAACCAAAATCGGGCGATTTTCGGGGCGTGTGCCCACAACTGTGTTGAGAAATTGGGGCACGTGCCACCTCATTTGTGTTTCAAACAAAAGAAAAATTATTTTACCTATGTAATTCGATTTGACATTGGATTTGACAAGTGAACGAGTTTGAAAATGACAAGAGGGTTGTACCTGATTCTTTTTTCAATCACATGTCTTGACACTAAAACTTTCTCTTCACACTTTAATTTACGTAAAATATGTAACAACACAAATGGAGCTACCTCAGTCTAAATCATGGCTCTACCCCTATCCCCTTCGCCCTCCCCTACACTAAAATTAATATAACCCCTTGAAATAAATCTTGTAAACATTTTTCATTCTAGCTCTCAGCTGAAAAATTGAGTAATTTTAATTCTTCAAACTCTTGGTAAACTTTTTTTTATGAAACTCCCTTTGTGAAAATTATGTGTCCGCGCCGGGTATTTAGGGATTGTAGTTTCTCAACTCAATAAGAAGACATCTCTTCCACGACTTCGAACTCTCTTCTACTTTCGATCTATCGTTCAGTTTACTTTCGATCTATAGTTCAGTTTACTTTCAGCAAACTACTCCGAGAAAACCTTTATCTCTTTTACTGAAGCTGAACATAGATCTATTCCCTCTATTTGAAATATTAGAATATAGTAATCATATAATATCATAATCATGTGCTGATATGATTACGATATTATATGATTGCTTTGATTTTATTTTGATTGTAATTGATTACGATTTTATTATAATTAGGATGATTTCCTTCCATAATTAGGCTCCCTCTCCCTGTATAAATAGAGATCTCATTGTATAATTTATAATTGAATGCAATAAAATATTTCTTCTCTCATATTTAACATGTTATCAGAGCTATAAGATCTAGGCTCTGTGAAATTTTTGCTCACGGCGAGCGGCCTAAATTTCGTTGCCGTCTGTCGGGCACTCGTAGTAACATGTAGCTGGCTTGCTCATTCGGATTCATCTCAAATATCTTCTGTCATGGCTTCTCTCACTCGTGGTTGTTCTGTGGCTCTCAAGGTTTCTCTTGCTCTCATGGTTTCTCTCTTGGCTTGGCTTGGCTTGGCGTGGCTGCTCCTAATTTTTTCTTGGCTTGGTTGCTCTTAGTTTCTCTTGGCTTGGCTTGGTTTGGTTGCTTCTGGTTTCTCTCTAGGCTTTTTCAAACCCAAGCTGATATGATAACGATATTATATGATTATTATATTCTAACATGAAATCAGCAGACACGCAAACGGACCCTAGATGTATACCCTATGCCCGTGACAGTGCAATTTTCTTTT
>BPLS01020475.1:2885-20903 GCA_019656275.1 Rhododendron kiyosumense | reverse complement strand
TGTAGGGGGATGAAAACAATTGGCGTTCTGAACAACACTAATTGGCAGCGGCTGCACGTGCCTCTACACCGGAACCCTAGTTCTTCGTCGGAACCCTAATCTGCAAAACAGACAAGAGGTGAGCGCACCTTTGCCTCTCGTGGCAAAGGCCCTCCGATGCTTAAGTTAGTATCACGTACTGGTCTAAACCCTAATTGTCAGTAGGAAAGCAATAAGAGATGGCCAAATATTGCGTACCTTTTACCTCCAGGCTTACCTCGTATTTATAGGCTCACGGATGCTTGCTGCCCAAGCATCCCTGTTGCCCTAGGATTCCTACTTCGTATAGGAAACCTAGTACCTCATGGATTCTCGTTCCCTTCTCTGTATAATAGCTTAACCATTATGGGACTCTCAGCCCTTTTGGGACTCTTTCCCATAATTATCCGAACACCCCACTCACATTGGGACTCTTGCCTCGATCCTATTTACCCGGGATCTTATCCTTTTATGGAATATTACCATTCTGGAATATTCTTGCCACGTTACAACTTACGGCAATGTTTTCCACTGTTCGGCTTCCTCTTTGCCGAACAGTCCTCCTGGACCAATGACTTCACATGTCACTGGTCCACGTTGTTATATCTGGTCAAATGACTTCACATGTCTTTTGATCTTAGCAGCCGAACAGACCGTCTGGACCAATGGCTTCACATGTCACCGGTCCATATCACCGCTCATCGTTCTGCCCGGCAATCACTTATCATGTCTGCCACGTGTCCCTAACACATCACGTGTTCGGCGACTAATCTTATTTGTTCGGGAATACCTCCCTACAATTGCTCCCCAGCCCCATTTGTTCGCCACTGTTCGGGGGCAATGGGTGGGGCTTTTTAGAAACAACAATTCTGGACCATATTCGTCCAGTCCCGGGCAGTCGTCACATCTGATACCCTTCAATATTCTTGGCGGCTCTGTCATTATACCGTCTCGGGGTAATAAGTCCACGTGGCGTATTTCGTACGCCTAGCATTTAATTTTGAACTGACGTTTTTCAAACGTCGTTTAGCATAATCTCCGCCTTCCGTTACTTTAACTTGTAACGGCGTGGAGAGAGACGTTTCGTCTCCGTCTCCAGCCCTTAAACCTCTGAAAAGGGGTTCATTTGGGTTTACTTTTTCAAATCCTCCTCTCGTCTTTTTCTGCTCAAGCGACCCGAAACGCCATCGCCGCCGCCTGCAACCCCAGACACCGCCGTAGTTTACCTCGTAAGGTTCTTCGTTCCTTCTCAATCATCTGTTTTAGGGATTTACTCGTACCCCCTGTTTTCGTTTCATAGTCCTCTCCATAATTTCAAATGGCGAATGAGGGCAATAGCGGTCCTAAACCAGGAAAATTTAGGAAACTCTGTGAAACCCCGCCAGCCATGGCGGCTTTTAGGAGGGATTATAACATCCCTGACAATGTAGGGCTTGAACTCGCCCCTTTGGATGCAGACAGGGACGGGGGTACATGGGATAGGATGTGCATCCCTATAGCAGCCATTGTCGAGGGGGGGGTTAGATTTCCCCTCGACCCCCTACTTCGCCAGGTCCTGAACTGGTATCGACTCACACCAATGCAAGTCTCTAACAATTTCTTTAGATTAGTAATGGGGATTGTTGCTCTGAATAGAATATTGGGGACCCAACTGGGGATCTGGGACATCCAGTGGTGGTATAGCATCGTGCTAAACACCGATTATAATACCTTCTACTTGAAAGTTAGGAAAGCAGAGAAGCGTCTCGTGCTCAACCTACCAGACTCTGCTCGCGATCACGAGATCGATTTTCTGTATGTTACCGGAGCATTTGAGCCAATAGGCGAGGACGGCCAAGTGGTGGGCTTCCACTGCCCCCACATATGGGGCTATCCACGTATGCTCCTTTTTCCATTTTTCTTTGTAGTTTTTGTCTAACTTTCCAACATGGTTTCTGACCTTTACTGTGCTTTTTGTCGTGCAGCTAGCAACGCGAACAAGCGTCCAAGAGCCGTGCCCAGTTACGTCCGAACAGCAGAGATCAACAGGATCTTACAATACAAAGGGGAACCTGGCTCTCCAAATTATGGTAGCGGTCGCGACGCCCACGTGCTATTAGGCTACGTCCCTGCTTACAAGGGCTTCATAGATAGGAGATTAGCTAACCCGAGCACCAGCGGGGCTTCTACATCAACAGCTCCCCAAACTCAAGGTTCGAGGTTGCAGGCCGAGGTCACGCTTGCCGGACAGCCGGATGAGCTGACTATACCCGCAGGTATTCCCACGACTCGTGTGGTGCTTCGCAGATCAAGGAGAAGGCAAGTCGTACCTGATCAACAGGCCGAGCAGATCATCCCCGTTGGCATCACCAGCCAATCATCTTCCTCGGGCTACTCTCGCTCTTCCCCAGAATCAGGTACAATGGCTCGTCAGCCACTTGACCTCAGCTCCCTCCTAACTGTCCCGGCCAGGGGACGCGGTGGTGCCACCAGGGTGGCGTCCACCGGGGCCGCTCCCCCGCGATCTCGTCGCACCAGAGGGGGGTCGACAAGGTCGTCCTCAGCAACAGTTGAGACTGACAGTGCCCTTGGTGCTGATGATGCCCATAGGGACAAACGCCCAAGGGCCGAAGACCCTTCGTCATCGGATGTAGCGGCCGACACAGGAGTCAGCCAACCCCGATCACCCCCTCTCCAGGTACTCCCCCAAACATGGGCCCCCACTCTTATAAGGGGTGATCGCCCCGTTCACGTCGGGGACAGTGCCAGCTCCTCAGAGACTGCACTGGCCTTGGCGCAGGCTCTATCCCTGCCCGTTGATATGCAGAAGGAGGCCGCATCCCCTGCAGACAGGCTTGTATCCACCGGTCTTGTCAGTGGAATCAAGGTAAAAGAAATTCTTCTTTGTAGCAAAAGGCCTTTATTATGATAATGAAGTATTCTCCTAACTCATTTCTCTTATCCGCACAGTTTATTCAAAAAATGATGACACTGGGCCAGAAGTTCAACGACTCCGAGACTGAGAGAGTCAAACTGCTGACGGACAACACAAGGTTGCTCCGAACAATTGCGAGGCTTGAGAGGGAGAGAGACAACGCCAAGTCTGACTACACCGAGGCCAAGAACAATCTCGATACTGCTGAGGAAAACCTCAAGCAGGCTTTGGCTGAAATTGATAACACCAAGAAGGCTGCGTTTGATGCTGGATATGAGAAGGGCTTTGACGCCACAACTGCTAGCTATGTGGAGCAGATGCCAGCAATCCAGGATCAAATTTGGGCTTCCAGCTGGGAGGCCTGCTTGACCAAGGTAGGTGTTGCTGATGACTCGCCCCTCTGGCAAGACAATGATTTGCCGAGCAAACAAGTTCAGATTGAGGATGAACCCCAGGGGAACCCAGATGATGACATCGATCAACAGATCGAAGAATTTGCTGGAGCTGAAGAGGATACACCTGCTGCGGTGGAATCATCTGCCCGGGAATCAATCAACGACCCTGCTCTTGAGGAAGGAGATACCGGTGGTGATGGTAATCCAACTGAAACTGTTCCTGAAGCTGCTGGCCAACTCACTCCTGAGGTCCAAGAGTTGGACTAAGCACGCTACCTCTATAGGAAAACTTTGCAGGTCCTACGCGACCGTAGATATCTCAGCCCTGCGAGGCACCTGATCATGTTTTCTTGTTTTACTCTTTGTTTGTGTTGGAACAAGTACTTGGCCCTTCGTGGCGTAATTCTGGATTTTATCAGTTTGCTCGGCCATTCGTGGTCACTTCTGTCTCTTAGATATTGCCTATCTGTTCCAATTTCCTTGTGTTTTTCGCCACAAGGTTTTTGCCATGACTACATCTATTCGTATGTGTTTGAGTCTCCAAGTTTTTCATACTTGGATTTTTCTAAGTATTTGACATGTCTCGATATGCCTGACAGAATCAAGTATTTCGTACTTGATGACTTTGCATTTTTACGTATGCAAGCCTTATAAGTGTTTCGTACTTATAGGTATCTCATACCAGACGTTCCTTAAAACCTCTTTAATATAAAGGTTAATCGTAAGTTTCTCGGACTTACAGTATTTCATACTTTTTAGCACAATCATTTACTCAAGTGTTAGTGCCCGAACAGCTTGCATGCGACCCAAGTGTTTTCATACTTGGGGTACATTTGTTTACAAGTTTCTCATACTTTAGCGTTTATTCGTGCGCGGTGCTCAAGCTATCAAGCATAGATCTATATGGCGTTCGTGCCAATCCCATGCTCCCCAATATGAATAATGAAAAGAAAAGTCAGTATTCATATTAAAAAACCAAATATTTCAAAAAGCTGAATATATTGTGAGGATAAGAGTGTCTTTATTCATAGACTGAACTGAAGGGGGCGTTATTCGTACCCCTTACAACTAAAAATAAGAAACAAAAGGGAATTTTAATCGTAATTCCCACATAATCACATAATGCAATAAAATTAAATTCTTTTAAACAAAGAATTTTCTCAGACTATGAGCATTCCATGGCCTCGGAATTGGGACGCCGTCCAGATCAGCCAATCTGTAGGCCCCGATGCCCACAATCTCAGTTACCCGATACGGGCCTTCCCAATTGGCTCCTAGCTTGCCTTCGTTGGCTACCTTGGTGTTGCCGAGCACCTTTCGTAGTACAAGGTCCCCAACACCAAATTCTCGTGGGTGAACATGCTTATTGTAGCTTTTCATCAGCTGTTCCTGATACGAGGCCAAATGGACTAGGGCCCGTTCTCTCCTCTCCTCGGCGAGGTCAAGCTCAATTTCCAGGGCTCTGTCGTTGCCCCCACTTTCAACCAACACAGTCCTGTTGGTTGGAAGTCCAACTTCCAGAGGTATAACTGCCTCTGTACCGTATGCCAATGAATAGGGGGTCTCTCCCGTAGACCTCCTAGGTGTTGTCCTATGAGCCCATAAAACAAGGGGCAATTCATCAGGCCATTTCCCCTTGGCTTTATCCAACCTCTTCTTGATCCCATCAAGAATGGTTTTGTTAGACGCTTCTGCCTGCCCATTACTCTGAGGGTAGGCTGGAGTGGAATAGTAATTTCGAATTCCATATTGGGCACAAAACGCCTTGAATTTCTTCTGAAATTGGGACCCGTTATCTGTGATCAAAGAATAAGGAACCCCAAATCGAGTAATAATACTCTTCCACACGAACTTCTCAACCATGGGTTCGGTGATTTTGGCCAGTGGTTCAGCCTCAATCCATTTGGTGAAATAATCCGTCGCAACTAAAAGGAATTTTCGGTTCCCAGTTGCTTTGTGCAATGGACCCACGATGTCCATTCCCCATTGAGCAAACGGCCAAGGGCTTGTCAAAGGCACCAAATCTTCCGCAGGTGTTCGAATCATTGGTGAGAATTTCTGACATTTCTCACAAATCTTAACGTACATCTTTGCATCTTCCTGCATGTGAGGCCACCAGTAGCCTTGGGTAATTGCTCGGTGGGCAATGGATCTTCCCCCGGCATGACTCCCACATGTTCCTTCATGTATTTCGTGAAGAAATCTCTGAACCATCTCGGGGTGCACGTACAACAAATATGGGCCTGTGAAGGATTTTTTGTAGAGCTTCCCTTCTGGGGACAACCAAAACCTTGCTGACTTGGTTTTGACCTTATGCGCCTCCTTTTTGTCAGCGGGGAGTATTTCATCTCGTAAAAACTCCACGATTGGGTCCATCCAACTTGGACCTCGGTTCACTTCCAAAACTAATTCCACGCTTCTGCCAATGCTCGGCTCATTCAGATACTCAACTGCAACTCTTCGCTTGAGTTCAGTTGGAACTGCTGCAGCCAGCCATGCCAATGAATCGGCATGTGCATTTTGTCCGGAGCTTATCTGTTCAATGTGGACCCTCTCGAAGGTGTCTAGCAAATCTTTGGCAGCTTCCACGTATGCCGCCATTTTTTCGTTCCGGGCCTGATACTCGCCGGACAGCTGATTTACCACAAGCTGCGAGTCACAGTGCACCCTAACTCTTTTTGCCTTCAGAGT
Organism: Rhododendron kiyosumense; assembly: GCA_019656275.1. Lineage (NCBI taxonomy): Eukaryota > Viridiplantae > Streptophyta > Magnoliopsida > Ericales > Ericaceae > Rhododendron > Rhododendron kiyosumense. The sequence goes on along the minus strand of BPLS01020475.1, from coordinate 14,885 downwards.
CTTCGCACTTCTTAATCCTGCTAGGAGTGCCTCGTACTCCGCCACGTTGTTTGACGCGCTGAATCCCAGCCGAACAGACAGTTCTATCATAATTCCTCCAGGAGGAAAAAGAACAATACCAATTCCTGAACCAGTATTACAAGCTGATCCGTCGACGAATAACTTCCATTCCGTGCCATCCTGTTCGGCCGAGACCTTGTCCCTCGTGGACAAGGTTCTACTCCCCTGTCCTTTTTTCGTAGGAGGCAGGGGAGCTACTGTGGGAGAAAACTCTGCCACAAAATCAGCCAACACTTGGCCTTTGATTGCTGTTCGTGGTTGATAATCAATATCATACTGACTCAACTCGACGGACCACGTCGAGATTCTTCCAGAAAAATCTGCCTTTCGTAGCAGTGACTTCAGTGGAAACTCAGTGTACACTACAACCCTATGGCTCTGGAAATAGTGTGGCAGCTTTCTCGTTGCTGTCCTAAGTGCCAGGACAAGTTTTTCTAGGGGCAGATATCTCGTTTCTGCATCTAGCAATGTCTTGCTAACATAGTAAATTGGGATTTGTTCAACTTCCAAATCCCTTAACAGGACTGCACTCACAGCATGCTCAGAAACAGCTAAGTACAAAATCAAGGACTCACCTGGCTGTGGGGTCGACAGAAGTGGTGGCTCGGCCAGATACTTCTTCAGGTCCTGGAAAGCTTGCTCACAGTCTGCTCCCCATTCGAATCCTTCCCTTTTCTTTAACAACTGAAAGAAGGGCCTACACTTGTCACTTGACCTGCTGATAAATCTGTTGAGTGCTGCAGCCATGCCAGTTAGTCTTTGGACCTCCTTCGTGGTCTTGGGATTTTGCAACCTCTGTAAGGCCGCAATTTGATCTGGGTTAGCCTCAATTCCCCTCATTGTCACCAAGTGCCCTAGGAATTTCCCAGAACCAACCCCGAACGCACATTTCGAGGCGTTGAGTTTCAATTTGTATTTCCTCAAAATTTCAAAGACTTCTCTCAAGTCTGAAATATGCCCTCGCTTGTCTCGGCTTTTCACCACCATATCGTCTATGTACACCTCCATAGTTTTCCCGAGCAGCTCCCTAAACATCAGAGTTGCAAGCCTTTGGTACGTCGCCCCTGCATTTCTCAGCCCAAACGGCATGACACTATAGCAGTACAAACCCCGTGGGGTGATAAAAGACGTCTTCTCCTGATCGGGCCCGTACATAGCAATTTGATGGTATCCTCGATACGCATCAAGAAAACTCATTCGTTCGTAGCCAGCTGTTGCATCAACCAACTGGTCTATCCTCGGGAGGGGAAAACTATCTTTGGGGCAAGCTTTGTTCAAATCTGTGAAGCCCACACAGACACGCCATTTTCCGTTCTTCTTCTTCACGACTACGGTGTTGGATAGCCACTCAGGGTAGTGAACCTCGCGTATTGCTTTTGCCTCAAGCAACCGATTAACCTCTTCGACAACAGCATCCACGTGCTGTACGGCAGCCCTACGCTTCTTCTGAATAACTGGTTTATGTTGAGGGTCAACATTCAGATGGTGACAGATTATGTCAGCATCTACACCAGGCATCTCTTCTGGTACCCATGCAAACACATCAACATATTCCTTCAGAAACTGTATTGATTCGGTCTTTTCCTCTGCAGGTAGTGATTCCCCGATCAAAAAATATCTTTCAGGATCAGCCTCGTTGATCTGAATCTTCTCCAAACCTTCGATCACCTTATCAGCCGGGCTTCTTCCGACATCCTCGATAGTCGGTTGATCTGGCACTTCCAGTGTATGAACATGATGGGCCTTTGGGGCCTTCTTAATGATGGAGATCAAACACTGTTGGGCCGCTTTTTGGTTACCCCTGATTGATTCGATCCCATTGGATCCTGGGAATTTCACCATCTGGTGGTAAGTCGAGGAGACTGCCCTCATCTTGTGTAACCAAGTTCTTCCTATAATCGCGTTATAAGAAGAGGGGACGTCTACCACCAGGAAATCCGTCCTTAAAACAACTGAACCTGCCCGAACAGGCAGGGTTACCTTTCCAAGGGGCCACACTGCCCCTGCACCAAACCCGACCAACGGTGTCGTGGACTGTTCCAAATCTGTCTGGGCCAGTCCAAGCTTCTTGAACGCATCGTAGTACATCACCTCTGTACAACTTCCTGAATCCACTAGGATCCTTTCAATGTCATACTCCCCAACTCGTAGGGTTATGACCAAAGCATCATTATGAGGTATCTGGACCTCTCCCAAATCATCATCCGTGAAGGCTATGCTCTCACTGCATACATCACTCTCTCGCCCTCTTTTATTGCCCAATCGCATCACGTGCTGATCGTGCTTAAATTGCCTTTGCAACAGTCTAACCTCATTTCTCGTATAAGGTGCCGCCAACCCATGTATCATATGGATCACTCCCTTAGGATTCTGCTCGTAATCCAATTCCATGGCCTTCTCCTTTTCCTTGGGATCCTCCTGGATAAATTCCTTGAGATAGCCTCGAGAGACCAAATCATCGAGGTGTTTCTTGTACATCTCGCAGTCTTCAGTCATGTGGCCCCAAGCCTTGTGGTAGCTACAGTGCTGATTCGTAGCACGTCTAGCGTCTTTATCTCCACCAAGGCTCGGTGGCCACTTGAAGTACGGCTGATTCTTTATTCGATAAAGAATCCTGTAAATTGGCTCCTTCCAAACAGTGTTGATAGAAAAGAAAGACTTAGGGTCCGGGGCTTGCTTTTCTTTATACGAATCCTTCTTAGCCTGCCCATACTCCTTACGCTCCTTGTATGGCTTGGGCTCAGGCTTGTCCGCCTTCTTTGCTGGTGTCTTGGGCTCTTCGGCAGCCATCCTGCCGTCCTCGCGGAGTATGTCATCCTCCATTCTAGCGTGCTGCTCTATTCGCTCCATCAGTTTGGCCAACGTAGCCACCGGATGTTTATTCAATGAGCGACGCAATTCCCCCCGAACAGGCAAGCCAGTTTTGAAGGTTGCTATGGCATATTCCTCACTGCAACTTTCAATCTCGTTGAAAGTTTCCCAGTACTTCTTTGCATAGTCTCTGATCGGCTCGTTCTCCACCTGCTTCATGGTGGAGAGACTCTCAAAAGTCTTTGGGGCCTTCCGGCTTGTCAAGAACCGAGCAGTGAATTCCTCGGCTAACTGCCTCCATCCTCTTATGGATCGAGGTGCCAGTTTATGAAACCAGCTCAGGGCCACTTTTCCAAGACTCGACGGGAACATTTTGCACAGAATGGCATCATCACCATCGTGCATGAACATGGCCTGTTGGTAATGTTGTATATGAGTTACCGGGTCCGTGTTTGTCTCGTAAAGCACGAAGGCTCCGTGCTTCACTCTGCTCGGCAACCTGGCCTCCTGCAGCCTCCTTGCAAACGGTGAGGCTGCAATGTTACTCAGGGCTTTACGTGCCGCTTCTCGTGCGGACAGTGTCCCTTCCTCTTTTTCAATTGTCTTGTGAGCCACGGCTTTGGCCCAATCAGCATCAGGTCTCTCGTACCTGTCACGGTGATGCTTCCTCGTTTTTTCCTCAGATGAGGAACTTCGTTCTCTGCTCCTTCTTCTTCGTGAAGAAGCCCTTCGCCTGTCTGGCGTGCGGTCTCTGCTTCTGCTTCTCCTTCTTCGTGGGGAAGCTTCATACCGTCTCGTGGTAGGGCTGTTGCTCCTGCCTCTTCTTTCTCGTGAACGAGGCTGTTTATGGACTAGTAAAGCCCTCCTGTCTTCTCTAGAACTTCTTCGCGAAAGTCCGGAGTCTTCCGGGTGATCTCGTACCCGCTGCAGCTCTCGTATCTCGTATTCTCGTCTCTTAATCAGACGAGCGCACTCCTCAATTTCTTTCCTCTTTATGTCGAGGATATCTTCACTGTTATGGACACTTTTTGAACGGTCCACCGATGCCTCTCTTCGGTAGGACTTGCTCCTTCTCGTGGAGCCAGTAGCTGCCTTGTCCTCTCTTCCAGCGGGCTTTCTCGGAGCTCCTGGTGGAGACTTATCCCCTCCACCAGTTAACTGGTTCTTTGGATCGAACGGCGTGGTTGGATCTTCTTCCATCATGGTCATGTTTTCACGAACTTGTTCGTTTCCCACAGACGGCGCCAATTGTATTGAAGGGTATCAGATGTGACGACTGCCCGGGACTGGACGAATATGGTCCAGAATTGTTGTTTCTAAAAAGCCCCACCCATTGCCCCCGAACAGTGGCGAACAAATGGGGCTGGGGAGCAATTGTAGGGAGGTATTCCCGAACAAATAAGATTAGTCGCCGAACACGTGACGTGTTTGCATTTTTACGTATGCAAGCCTTATAAGTGTTTCGTACTTATAGGTATCTCATACCAGACGTTCCTTAAAACCTCTTTAATATAAAGGTTAATCGTAAGTTTCTCGGACTTACAGTATTTCATACTTTTTAGCACAATCATTTACTCAAGTGTTAGTGCCCGAACAGCTTGCATGCGACCCAAGTGTTTTCATACTTGGGGTACATTTGTTTACAAGTTTCTCATACTTTAGCGTTTATTCGTGCGCGGTGCTCAAGCTATCAAGCATAGATCTATATGGCGTTCGTGCCAATCCCATGCTCCCCAATATGAATAATGAAAAGAAAAGTCAGTATTCATATTAAAAAACCAAATATTTCAAAAAGCTGAATATATTGTGAGGATAAGAGTGTCTTTATTCATAGACTGAACTGAAGGGGGCGTTATTCGTACCCCTTACAACTAAAAATAAGAAACAAAAGGGAATTTTAATCGTAATTCCCACATAATCACATAATGCAATAAAATTAAATTCTTTTAAACAAAGAATTTTCTCAGACTATGAGCATTCCATGGCCTCGGAATTGGGACGCCGTCCAGATCAGCCAATCTGTATGCCCCGATGCCCACAATCTCAGTTACCCGATACGGGCCTTCCCAATTGGCTCCTAGCTTGCCTTCGTTGGCTACCTTGGTGTTGCCGAGCACCTTTCGTAGTACAAGGTCCCCAACACCAAATTCTCGTGGGTGAACATGCTTATTGTAGCTTTTCATCAGCTGTTCCTGATACGAGGCCAAATGGACTAGGGCCCGTTCTCTCCTCTCCTCGGCGAGGTCAAGCTCAATTTCCAGGGCTCTGTCGTTGCCCCCACTTTCAACCAACACAGTCCTGTTGGTTGGAAGTCCAACTTCCAGAGGTATAACTGCCTCTGTACCGTATGCCAATGAATAGGGGGTCTCTCCCGTAGACCTCCTAGGTGTTGTCCTATGAGCCCATAAAACAAGGGGCAATTCATCAGGCCATTTCCCCTTGGCTTTATCCAACCTCTTCTTGATCCCATCAAGAATGGTTTTGTTAGACGCTTCTGCCTGCCCATTACTCTGAGGGTAGGCTGGAGTGGAATAGTAATTTCGAATTCCATATTGGGCACAAAACGCCTTGAATTTCTTCTGAAATTGGGACCCGTTATCTGTGATCAAAGAATAAGGAACCCCAAATCGAGTAATAATACTCTTCCACACGAACTTCTCAACCATGGGTTCGGTGATTTTGGCCAGTGGTTCAGCCTCAATCCATTTGGTGAAATAATCCGTCGCAACTAAAAGGAATTTTCGGTTCCCAGTTGCTTTGTGCAATGGACCCACGATGTCCATTCCCCATTGAGCAAACGGCCAAGGGCTTGTCAAAGGCACCAAATCTTCCGCAGGTGTTCGAATCATTGGTGAGAATTTCTGACATTTCTCACAAATCTTAACGTACATCTTTGCATCTTCCTGCATGTGAGGCCACCAGTAGCCTTGGGTAATTGCTCGGTGGGCAATGGATCTTCCCCCGGCATGACTCCCACATGTTCCTTCATGTATTTCGTGAAGAAATCTCTGAACCATCTCGGGGTGCACGCACAACAAATATGGGCCTGTGAAGGATTTTTTGTAGAGCTTCCCTTCTGGGGACAACCAAAACCTTTCTGACTTGGTTTTGACCTTATGCGCCTCCTTTTTGTCAGCGGGGAGTATTTCATCTCGTAAAAACTCCACGATTGGGTCCATCCAACTTGGACCTCGGTTCACTTCCAAAACTAATTCCACGCTTCTGCCAATGCTCGGCTCATTCAGATACTCAACTGCAACTCTTCGCTTGAGTTCAGTTGGAACTGCTGCAGCCAGCCATGCCAATGAATCGGCATGTGCATTTTGTCCGGAGCTTATCTGTTCAATGTGGACCCTCTCGAAGGTGTCTAGCAAATCTTTGGCAGCTTCCACGTATGCCGCCATTTTTTCGTTCCGGGCCTGATACTCGCCGGACAGCTGATTTACCACAAGCTGCGAGTCACAGTGCACCCTAACTCTTTTTGCCTTCAGAGTCTTCGCACTTCTTAATCCTGCTAGGAGTGCCTCGTACTCCGCCACGTTGTTTGACGCGCTGAATCCCAGCCGAACAGACAGTTCTATCATAATTCCTCCAGGAGGAAAAAGAACAATACCAATTCCTGAACCAGTATTACAAGCTGATCCGTCGACGAATAACTTCCATTCCGTGCCATCCTGTTCGGCCGAGACCTTGTCCCTCGTGGACAAGGTTCTACTCCCCTGTCCTTTTTTCGTAGGAGGCAGGGGAGCTACTGTGGGAGAAAACTCTGCCACAAAATCAGCCAACACTTGGCCTTTGATTGCTGTTCGTGGTTGATAATCAATATCATACTGACTCAACTCGACGGACCACGTCGAGATTCTTCCAGAAAAATCTGCCTTTCGTAGCAGTGACTTCAGTGGAAACTCAGTGTACACTACAACCCTATGGCTCTGGAAATAGTGTGGCAGCTTTCTCGTTGCTGTCCTAAGTGCCAGGACAAGTTTTTCTAGGGGCAGATATCTCGTTTCTGCATCTAGCAATGTCTTGCTAACATAGTAAATTGGGATTTGTTCAACTTCCAAATCCCTTAACAGGACTGCACTCACAGCATGCTCAGAAACAGCTAAGTACAAAATCAAGGACTCACCTGGCTGTGGGGTCGACAGAAGTGGTGGCTCGGCCAGATACTTCTTCAGGTCCTGGAAAGCTTGCTCACAGTCTGCTCCCCATTCGAATCCTTCCCTTTTCTTTAACAACTGAAAGAAGGGCCTACACTTGTCACTTGACCTGCTGATAAATCTGTTGAGTGCTGCAGCCATGCCAGTTAGTCTTTGGACCTCCTTCGTGGTCTTGGGATTTTGCAACCTCTGTAAGGCCGCAATTTGATCTGGGTTAGCCTCAATTCCCCTCATTGTCACCAAGTGCCCTAGGAATTTCCCAGAACCAACCCCGAACGCACATTTCGAGGCGTTGAGTTTCAATTTGTATTTCCTCAAAATTTCAAAGACTTCTCTCAAGTCTGAAATATGCCCTCGCTTGTCTCGGCTTTTCACCACCATATCGTCTATGTACACCTCCATAGTTTTCCCGAGCAGCTCCCTAAACATCAGAGTTGCAAGCCTTTGGTACGTCGCCCCTGCATTTCTCAGCCCAAACGGCATGACACTATAGCAGTACAAACCCCGTGGGGTGATAAAAGACGTCTTCTCCTGATCGGGCCCGTACATAGCAATTTGATGGTATCCTCGATACGCATCAAGAAAACTCATTCGTTCGTAGCCAGCTGTTGCATCAACCAACTGGTCTATCCTCGGGAGGGGAAAACTATCTTTGGGGCAAGCTTTGTTCAAATCTGTGAAGTCCACACAGACACGCCATTTTCCGTTCTTCTTCTTCACGACTACGGTGTTGGATAGCCACTCAGGGTAGTGAACCTCGCGTATTGCTTTTGCCTCAAGCAACCGATTAACCTCTTCGACAACAGCATCCACGTGCTGTACGGCAGCCCTACGCTTCTTCTGAATAACTGGTTTATGTTGAGGGTCAACATTCAGATGGTGACAGATTATGTCAGCATCTACACCAGGCATCTCTTCTGGTACCCATGCAAACACATCAACATATTCCTTCAGAAACTGTATTGATTCGGTCTTTTCCTCTGCAGGTAGTGATTCCCCGATCAAAAAATATCTTTCAGGATCAGCCTCGTTGATCTGAATCTTCTCCAAACCTTCGATCACCTTATCAGCCGGGCTTCTTCCGACATCCTCGATAGTCGGTTGATCTGGCACTTCCAGTGTATGAACATGATGGGCCTTTGGGGCCTTCTTAATGATGGAGATCAAACACTGTTGGGCCGCTTTTTGGTTACCCCTGATTGATTCGATCCCATTGGATCCTGGGAATTTCACCATCTGGTGGTAAGTCGAGGAGACTGCCCTCATCTTGTGTAACCAAGTTCTTCCTATAATCGCGTTATAAGAAGAGGGGACGTCTACCACCAGGAAATCCGTCCTTAAAACAACTGAACCTGCCCGAACAGGCAGGGTTACCTTTCCAAGGGGCCACACTGCCCCTGCACCAAACCCGACCAACGGTGTCGTGGACTGTTCCAAATCTGTCTGGGCCAGTCCAAGCTTCTTGAACGCATCGTAGTACATCACCTCTGTACAACTTCCTGAATCCACTAGGATCCTTTCAATGTCATACTCCCCAACTCGTAGGGTTATGACCAAAGCATCATTATGAGGTATCTGGACCTCTCCCAAATCATCATCCGTGAAGGCTATGCTCTCACTGCATACATCACTCTCTCGCCCTCTTTTATTGCCCAATCGCATCACGTGCTGATCGTGCTTAAATTGCCTTTGCAACAGTCTAACCTCATTTCTCGTATAAGGTGCCGCCAACCCATGTATCATATGGATCACTCCCTTAGGATTCTGCTCGTAATCCAATTCCATGGCCTTCTCCTTTTCCTTGGGATCCTCCTGGATAAATTCCTTGAGATAGCCTCGAGAGACCAAATCATCGAGGTGTTTCTTGTACATCTCGCAGTCTTCAGTCATGTGGCCCCAAGCCTTGTGGTAGCTACAGTGCTGATTCGTAGCACGTCTAGCGTCTTTATCTCCACCAAGGCTCGGTGGCCACTTGAAGTACGGCTGATTCTTTATTCGATAAAGAATCCTGTAAATTGGCTCCTTCCAAACAGTGTTGATAGAAAAGAAAGACTTAGGGTCCGGGGCTTGCTTTTCTTTATACGAATCCTTCTTAGCCTGCCCATACTCCTTACGCTCCTTGTATGGCTTGGGCTCAGGCTTGTCCGCCTTCTTTGCTGGTGTCTTGGGCTCTTCGGCAGCCATCCTGCCGTCCTCGCGGAGTATGTCATCCTCCATTCTAGCGTGCTGCTCTATTCGCTCCATCAGTTTGGCCAACGTAGCCACCGGATGTTTATTCAATGAGCGACGCAATTCCCCCCGAACAGGCAAGCCAGTTTTGAAGGTTGCTATGGCATATTCCTCACTGCAACTTTCAATCTCGTTGAAAGTTTCCCAGTACTTCTTTGCATAGTCTCTGATCGGCTCGTTCTCCACCTGCTTCATGGTGGAGAGACTCTCAAAAGTCTTTGGGGCCTTCCGGCTTGTCAAGAACCGAGCAGTGAATTCCTCGGCTAACTGCCTCCATCCTCTTATGGATCGAGGTGCCAGTTTATGAAACCAGCTCAGGGCCACTTTTCCAAGACTCGACGGGAACATTTTGCACAGAATGGCATCATCACCATCGTGCATGAACATGGCCTGTTGGTAATGTTGTATATGAGTTACCGGGTCCGTGTTTGTCTCGTAAAGCACGAAGGCTCCGTGCTTCACTCTGCTCGGCAACCTGGCCTCCTGCAGCCTCCTTGCAAACGGTGAGGCTGCAATGTTACTCAGGGCTTTACGTGCCGCTTCTCGTGCGGACAGTGTCCCTTCCTCTTTTTCAATTGTCTTGTGAGCCACGGCTTTGGCCCAATCAGCATCAGGTCTCTCGTACCTGTCACGGTGATGCTTCCTCGTTTTTTCCTCAGATGAGGAACTTCGTTCTCTGCTCCTTCTTCTTCGTGAAGAAGCCCTTCGCCTGTCTGGCGTGCGGTCTCTGCTTCTGCTTCTCCTTCTTCGTGGGGAAGCTTCATACCGTCTCGTGGTAGGGCTGTTGCTCCTGCCTCTTCTTTCTCGTGAACGAGGCTGTTTATGGACTAGTAAAGCCCTCCTGTCTTCTCTAGAACTTCTTCGCGAAAGTCCGGAGTCTTCCGGGTGATCTCGTACCCGCTGCAGCTCTCGTATCTCGTATTCTCGTCTCTTAATCAGACGAGCGCACTCCTCAATTTCTTTCCTCTTTATGTCGAGGATATCTTCACTGTTATGGACACTTTTTGAACGGTCCACCGATGCCTCTCTTCGGTAGGACTTGCTCCTTCTCGTGGAGCCAGTAGCTGCCTTGTCCTCTCTTCCAGCGGGCTTTCTCGGAGCTCCTGGTGGAGACTTATCCCCTCCACCAGTTAACTGGTTCTTTGGATCGAACGGCGTGGTTGGATCTTCTTCCATCATGGTCATGTTTTCACGAACTTGTTCGTTTCCCACAGACGGCGCCAATTGTAGGGGGATGAAAACAATTGGCGTTCTGAACAACACTAATTGGCAGCGGCTGCACGTGCCTCTACACCGGAACCCTAGTTCTTCGTCGGAACCCTAATCTGCAAAACAGACAAGAGGTGAGCGCACCTTTGCCTCTCGTGGCAAAGGCCCTCCGATGCTTAAGTTAGTATCACGTACTGGTCTAAACCCTAATTGTCAGTAGGAAAGCAATAAGAGATGGTCAAATATTGCGTACCTTTTACCTCCAGGCTTACCTCGTATTTATAGGCTCACGGATGCTTGCTGCCCAAGCATCCCTGTTGCCCTAGGATTCCTACTTCGTATAGGAAACCTAGTACCTCATGGATTCTCGTTCCCTTCTCTGTATAATAGCTTAACCATTATGGGACTCTCAGCCCTTTTGGGACTCTTTCCCATAATTATCCGAACACCCCACTCACATTGGGACTCTTGCCTCGATCCTATTTACCCGGGATCTTATCCTTTTATGGAATATTACCATTCTGGAATATTCTTGCCACGTTACAACTTACGGCAATGTTTTCCACTGTTCGGCTTCCTCTTTGCCGAACAGTCCTCCTGGACCAATGACTTCACATGTCACTGGTCCACGTTGTTATATCTGGTCAAATGACTTCACATGTCTTTTGATCTTAGCAGCCGAACAGACCGTCTGGACCAATGGCTTCACATGTCACCGGTCCATATCACCGCTCATCGTTCTGCCCGGCAATCACTTATCATGTCTGCCACGTGTCCCTAACACATCACGTGTTCGGCGACTAATCTTATTTGTTCGGGAATACCTCCCTACAGTTTGGATGAAAATTCATTTGAACATCAAAGGAATTGACCATTTTACCCTCGATTGGTAAAAATATGATTCATTCCGGTAAAAAGCGTGTTTGTTTCTCATTTTAAATTTGATGACGACCCATTGGATATCAATAAATAGAGTTTTTATGGTACTAAAAGATGGCGGAATCCAGCCATACAAAAATTTGCATTTCATTCCTGAAAACTGGAGAGAAACAAGACTACTACAAAAATCGTTGAAGCCACCAAGCCTAAAACATGTTCTACGTTCAATTTGATTATCAAAGTACTATTCTAAGGTATTTCTTATTTCCTTCAGTGTTTCATAGTGTTCAAAGAGTATCCAAACTTCATCAAAGCATAGGAAAAATCATTTGATCATTGAAATGGAGATTCGGAATGGAAAGCTGATTGAACGGGGATTTGTTGGGCCGATCTAGGAATGGGCATTCGGTATGATTCTGAAACTTTTGACTTTTCCTTGTGGTAGGATTTTGGGAGCTTTATTGACACGCTGTATAGTTCATGGTAACAAAAATGAGGGGATTGAATAAATAGCAAAATTCCTAAAATTTCTGGCCACAATAATTAGTGAAGTATAAAGTTGTTGTTGAACGGTGGGATGGAGCTAGAATGAGAAGTACGGATATTATGAACGACAACGAGTTGATGAAGAAGCCGAGGTGGAGCTGCGTTG
>BPLS01020474.1:0-10260 GCA_019656275.1 Rhododendron kiyosumense | reverse complement strand
CTATTATAGGAGTTCTATGCATAGCTCATGAGAAAATTGAATTACAAAATATGCTTGACAAGTTTTTGTCCAGCTAAACATGAACTTCACAGGTACTCACTATATACCCTTATTTCCGTGTTGATTGTGTGACAAGGGTATTTTATATAGCTTAAAGGGTCCATATAACATTGATTGACAAAGTGGGATACAGAATACTAAAACGAATTCATATAGCCGACACTAACTTATTGGGACATTAAGCTCAGTGTAATTTCATTTGATTAGAGTTAATAGATTTCAATTTCCAATATTATAGTTTATCTAGTATCTTTGAGAAGATTTGTTGAGCTTAGACTGCAGTTTGTCCATAATTCTTATCAAATTCAATTTGGGTATCTTCTCGAAGGTTGTACATTGCTTACATATGCCCATATGCGCAACGTGTTTGGATTGCAAGAAACTACAAGGTTTGTTTTTCCTGTTCTTGAGTAACTATTTTGCTCCATGTCCTTTGTTTGCTTGCATGCTGTAAAGTGAAAGCTTTACGTTATTTATATAGAGTTGTCTACGATTCACAAAGGAGAAATCTACATTTCCACCGGAGAATCTTTTGTGGGAATCGTGTTGCTAAGTCTGCACCTTGGATGCAAAGCTTTTATCCTGCTTGTCAAATGTGCATAATGTCTAGTTGATTGAGAATGCCTCTCAACGAAGTTTAAAACACTGAGCTTGCTTATCGACACACGGGGTAGTAGGGGATGCATGTCTAGTCATCTGAAGGACTTAACAAAAGATTAATGTGCAAGATTTCTCAATTTTGTATGCAATTCAACGTGTTCGTGGGGATTATTTTGTGTAAACTTTGAGATGTAGGGTTTACAAGATGAGATAAAATTGGTTGCCATTGACCTTGGAAGCAAGCCTACATGGTACAAAGAGAAAGTTTACCCAGAAAATAAGGTAGCATTCTCTCCTTACAATATCCTTCTTCCAATTATTTTCTCTTGTGTTAGTGAAGTACTTGGTGTAGTTTTTTTAATCACCAGTGCCTCTTATTTGTTGATCAAACTGATTGTCGAAGAAAAACATAAATGTTCTTATGTGGTCATCAAGATTTTCTAACTCTTCTTGACAATGAGAGGGTAAAGACCTCCTACTATTTTGCTGGTTGTGCTTTGTGCTATAAAGTACTTTTGGAATGCAATATACGTTGTTCACAAATGTTTTTGACATTGCGGTGTGCTGATGTTGCTGTTGATGGACCTCAAAAAAGAAGTTGTAAGGATTAAAATGGATACAAAATACAATTGAAGATTTGGATCCTTATCCTTTGCACGCTACCACAATATGGTGCTCTAGTGGAAACGTCCTATATGTAAATGTTGAGATTCATTGGCAGGGAGAACAATTTGTGGTAAAATAAAGCTAGAGAACTGGTATTGCAGATATCTTTTGGCCATAATAGCAATGATCTGAGGATAATGTATAATGTGAATTTGAATGGGGAGATAAGCAGGATAACTTTTATCGATAAGTAAGCTTTTTTTGTTGTTGTTGTCATTCTAGACCTAGAGGAGGTAGTTACAATCATCTTGAATAAAGCTCTTTTTTTACTGGAACTCATCAGTGGTATGGGAAGTATTATGGAAGTGTTCATCTTGAATCCGTCTTTTACTAAATATTAGCAATTATAGTAATGCGGGTGATAATACTTAATTTGAAAAAATTACCTATCTTGTCTGCAAAGTTATTTGTAAATGCCTTTTGAATTGTCTGTGATGCATTTTGCACTGTCATGAAAAGTTTGAAATCACTCTTCAAAGCTACTGCTTAACATTATACTACCTACTTGAGAATTTCTTCCTCACATAAGCAGTTCTTTTTCCTTAGGTGCCCTCACTGGAGCACAACAACAAAGTCATCGGAGAGAGTTTAGATTTACTTAAATATCTTGAGGATAACTTTGAAGGACCCAAACTTTTGCCCAACGTAAGATGTGATTATGTATTGACACCCCTTCCCCATCTCTCTCACTCTTCACGTTTTCTGATTTTGATGATCAACAATGTGAAAATACTATAGGATCCCTCCAAACAACAGTTTGCTGAAAAGTTGTTAGAGTACACTGACGCATTCAACAAAACCATGTTTACTTCTTTCAAAGGAGATCCAGTGAAAGAAACTGGTGAGATTGTATACTTGTCGTATTCTGAGACATTAGTCGCAATGTAAAAGATAGTGATCTCTCAAAACCTTGCTGACTTAAGTAGTTTCTGCTTCAGGTAGTGCTTTTGATTACTTGGAAACCGCTTTAAACAAATTCGAGGATGGTCCTTTTTTCCTTGGCCAATTCAGTCTGGTATGCCCCATTCCTGTTTTGTTGGTTTTCTTAGTGCTCCATCATGTGAAACTTTGTGCATTTGCAATCTCATTCAGTGATTATTTCTGTTTATGCGTGCCACGGGGTCTTTCTCGGAGAGCATTTTAGCTTGTTTTGACAAGCAAACATGCATGTCAATGAATCATGTGCTTAGTTTTACTGTTTTCTCTATTTTGCTGCCACATTCATGATCGATCTATAGGTGGATATAGCCTATGGTCCCTTTATTGGATCTTTTCAACTCATCTTTCAAGACGTGTGGAAGTATGACATCACAGTAGGACGGCCTAAACTAGGAGCATGGATTGAAGTGAGTTAAATCTATTTTTCAACGGAAAATTTGAATCTAGCACTATATTGAAAGGAAACTTCGAAAATTCAGTTCTTGGTGTTGAATTTTGTACGTGCAGGAGATGAACAAGATTGATGCTTACACGCAGACAAAGTATGATCCGGAAAAACTTGTTGAAACCTACAAGAAGCGCTTTCTGGTAGTCCCTCATGCCTTTTGCTAAAAAGACTTCCGCAATGGCACTTGGATTTATTCGTTTAGATTGAGATATCGAACAGAATTGCAAACACTTACAATATGCATCTCTCTTTTTGCAGGGCCAGTAGTGGATTTCCCAGAAGCTACTCCAGCAGCTGTTCAGAATTGTCAATTAAATAACTGGCTTAATGCCGATTATCTATGTTGTGTCTATTTTATAACTCAGGTGTTCCAAATGTTAGGCCTGTCTCTAGTTCTTCCATGTCCATAATACCCCCATCGATTAAGGATTACATGGATACTGTTTATTGTGTAGGTGTCCCAAAGTTGTGGTTAGGTTTTTCTAGCTTATTAAGATCAAGTCATGTGTGTATTGAGTCTAGGTACACTCCTACCGATAACTCCTTTCTCGCATATGTGTGGGGCCCATCCCACAATTAAATGTGTGGAGTCGACACATATGTGAGAGAGAAGTGATCGGTAAAAGTGTACGTAGCATTGCTTGTGTGTATTTTGTGATCTTTTTGCATAATCGTACTTGTATTTTGTTTTGTTTTCTAGTTTAATAAGATCAAGTCATGTCCATTGTCCTTGGTGAGAGATGTTTGTGCATTATCACTCAATTTTTTTAATTTATTTTTATTGCATGTTTCTTCAGAGTAAAATGATAGTAGTGGTTTTGTAATGTGCGTTTACACCTAAACCCATTGATCTTTGCATCCGGGTGGCAAATGAATTGCAAAATGGAAGCTATCCAAAAATGTTCAGGCGTTGTAAGTCCTAAGTCAAACAATGCATGTGTGAACTGCAAGCGTGAGAGGGAGTGCGAACATGAGGGTGAAAGTGGCTTTCGAAGACTTCTCAAACTACAAACGTTTGCAAGAGTGAGAATTGAGAGCGAGAGTGAAAGTCATACTGGAAGATTATGTGACCTAGAGACTAGAGTGCAACCCATTCAACGGGAATTGCATCCTCTCCCATTAGTTGGAGGTTCATTCTTTGCATATTCGTCTATTAAAGAGAGAAAAAAAAGAAGGGTGTTTCAATGCCCGAAAGTAGTCATTGATAATCAATGAATGATTGTAGGACTAGACGTAGATGGTCACACGGTAAGGACTCGGCTCGTTAATTAAGGACTTTGCTCATTTACAAACGAACGAGCCAAGTTTGATTTTTAGGCTCGTTAGTAATGAACTGACCTGAACACTACAACGCTCAGTTCGGCTCTTTTGCAACCCTACCAGACGCCAGCACACAATTATGCAAAAAGATGAGTTGAGGAAAATCTAAAAGATTGAGATTAATTTATAATGAAATTTAGGATGCGAAGGTAGAAAAGAGTGGAAGAAAAATTTGGGGTGACAGTTTTTTTTTTCATTAGTAGTTAGAAGTTTTTTTTAAAAAAGAGTATGGGACAACCTCAAAACTGACCCTCACATCAAAAGGATGTTTTCTTGAGTATTAGTTTTTATCTGTGGTGAACACCGGTTATGGATTTTGTGTGTGTTGATTTTTTATGGTTTTTGTTTGGAAAAATTGTTTAGTTTCGTGAAAGAGGATCTTCCCCCAACTTTGGTTATGGACTCTCTCTCTCTCTCTCTCTCTCTCTCTCTCTGCAACAACACAAACTCAGAACTTGTAGGAAATTAGACCTCCAAAACCAAAACATAGTTGCAAATGTGTTGATTTCGCAGTTCTAGACACCAAAATGAATCCCTTTCCTGAAAATTACAGTACTTCAGAATGCTTAAGAAGGTCAAAATAATTTCTGAACAAGACGAAGGAAAAGGGAAGTCAGCAGCAACATACATAAACATAAGCCTCATGCTGGTAAAAATGGAAACGCAACAACATAAGCTGATAAGCAACATAATCCTAGTTAAAAAAAAAAAAAAAATCTAACTCAACAATTGAAAGTTAAAACCCACAAGAAACCACATTAGAAATAAGTTTAGGATTCCAATTCGCCATTGTCGTCGACCCCTCTCTCTCTCTCTCTGCAGCTAAGCGGCTTAGGTGTTGTGAATCTCGATTGGAATGACGGCGTCCGGGTGGTACAGCTTTGCTAGGCTCCTGTACACCGTCTTGATCTCCGTCAACGACGCGTTCCTCTTCACTCGCTACACCTCGTACAGGCTACTTCCTCGTTGATGTTGCTGATTCCTCAGTTCCGACGATGGCGCCGTTTTGGCGCACACAGCCTTACACGATGGCCGCCGGTGAGGTGTTGCACGCCGACGCATATCTGTACATGGTTAATTGTACGGCGATGGGGGTGCTCTTTTTGTTGAACTGGGTGGGATGCTCTTTAGTTTGGGTTTTTCGGTGGGAGGTTGTGTGTAGGCGCCGATCGTCGAGATGAAGCAGAGCTCTCAGCCTTTGATTGATGTTGTAGCTCTAGATGATGGAGGATTTTAATTTTTTCCGGTTGATGTTGTAGCTATAGAGCAGGGAATGGTGGAGAATGGGCAAATAAGCCCCTAGGAAAAGATCACGTGATGGACACATGTTCATTTTCTGTCCAAATTCTTAACGACACTCAACTGATGGATGACATTGAAACTGAATCGAAAATTAATTAAAGGTTTATTTTGTTGAAATTGGAACTTGAAGTACTAAATTGAACTTTTGTGCAACATCGAAGGGATATATAAGAAATTTCTACTAACCACAAAGTTTTTTTTTTTTTTTTTTGGAACTGATCAATTTTATAAAGGGACAAAGTCCAACACTCAAAGGAGAAGGTCTTGAGAAACTCAGGACAAATACAACCAAAACAATCACCAAACAAAGTTCAACCTGGCCAAGCTATTATACAAAGGACCAAAATTTAAGCAGAATTAAGAATTAAAAACAGACTCCGGAAACCCCATCAAGCACAAAATCTAGAATTGCTAGGTGCTTCACCATCCTCTCCCAAGAGCACGCACATGCCCTGATTTCTCCCATGATCAAAGCCACAACTGAGGAAGAATCATTGCCAACTTGACGAAAGATTCTGAAATTCTGCTCTCTCCAAAGATAGTAAATCGATACAGACAAACAAAGCTTGAACGTGGTTTCCCACTAACCACAAAGTTATCCACCGACACCTCACTTCATTGGCTAAAATTTACTGGAATTATTGAGTGCCCAACAGAAATCTAGTGCCAACTCATTAGCTTCATTTACTGAAGTCTATCGAGAATTCTCTTTGGCAGATTGATTTGGAAGGAAAAACATCTATCCGACACTGATTGTTTCGGAATATTTTTCCCACGGTACATTTGGTCTTCAAATCGGTTACGTTATCTGGACTTCGTTCTCAGAAAATTGTCTAAAATTTACCGTATACCGGAAAAATTATTTTGGGTCTATCCGCGATGTCAATATTTCCAAAAAAAATAAATTTCAATAATCATACTTTTATTTTAAAGGTAAAAATTGGGTTATCATATGGTCGTAAATGAATTGCAAACGTATGGTAGTTATCCGGAACCTCTGGGTGTTGTGAGTTAAATTGAATGGGTCACAAGTCGTGATCCATTCGATTTGAACCTTCAAAGTGTAAAATTATGACCAATTAAATAAAAACCACAATTTCACTAAAGATGAAAAAGTTCAACAAAATTTGTCTTTTTGTTTGTCTTGTCTGAAAGTTTTTCAGCTTCAACTAATATTTATACTTTTTCGATTGCTCTCATCAAGACGAATGAATAGTTCTAAAAATTTTGACAGCTAAACTTTACCGACAATCACTAAACATCAATAATATCTAGTGAAAATCACTAAACCGATAATAATATCTAGTGTCCTTAAGTCAATATAATTTTTACCAAACTCACCTAAGTAGCTTTCATCCGTAATTTTTCTATGTTGAAAATGGATTCAAATTGAAGTAAATACTCAAGTTTAATTGTGCAGTGACAGTGAAGATATCAATTTTCGACTTTGACTCCTTAAAAACTTGGATTCCCCACATATACTTAGTACACCAAATGGGACGGAGGAATTATTTACTGATGGGACGTAGCCATTGGTTGGACCGTTGGAGGAGTCACCGATGGTGATATGTGGTTGAAAATTGTGGTTGGAGGTTATTATGGCTTGAAACGGTGGCGAATGGTGGGAGTGGTTGAATATAGCAGGCAAGCAAGAGACAATGAATATAAACTTGTTCTGAAAACTTGTGAAATTCATTGTCTGGAGTCTCTGGACTCTGAATAATATTTCGAAATTAAATTGCACCTACTTAGACATGTTATTGCTTCTAGTTTGTAGGTTTTTTTAGACCAAAGCAAATACGATTATGTTAATAGAAACCAAATATAATTTCAAGTCCCAAATATAAAATATAAAAGACCAAAAAAAACCACTTGTTTTTTTTCGTTCTTCCAAGAAAAGCTATATATAAATGCTATGTCGCCGTCAATGTCACCACAAACAAATTAATATTAAGTGCGATTTTGAGGAATAAAGACAAATTAATTTCGACGATAAAAGTTTTATTTTCTTACAAATCAACTCAACTTTATTATGCACAAGTGCATACATGCCCATACACTATGGGCACGTTTGATTGTATTATTATTTGGGAAAATAACGGCCTAGGACGTATTTTGATAATTAATACCTTTTAAGGACATGCTAAGAACATTTGTTAATGAACAAAATATTCTTGGTGGGTATTAATTATCAAAACACATCATTGGCCGTTATTTCCCCTTATTATTTTGGAAGTGGGAATAAAGAAGACAAGTGGGATTCACGAGATTATAGATGAGAATATTATATGAATATTGGGATTAGTTGTAATTTGTTACGTTAGAATGGATAAAGTTGATGGAGATTATTTTTGACAATTGGGATAAGGGAGATAACCCGAAGAAAAGGACCATAGGTAATACCCAATAACACCACCCCTCTCCCTGGTATTAGTCAATACCTCACATGGGATACTGAATCGAAAAATAATCCTTCCTGGTGGTCCGATCCATTCCTTAGTTTCGTGTGCAACCAAGCATCGAACTATGAAAAAGGAAGAACATGCGGACCCACCTCTAAGTCTCACCCCTTAGTTGCATGGCCCGGCTCTCTTGTCCTTCAATCAAACATGCCCTTTGATAGGACTTCTCATGGACCACAGGGTGGGAGAGATTGCAATGGCCGCGAAGCAAATGAAAACTGATTATGATTATGATCTGAAAAAGGCTGTAAATTCATGATCTGGCATAAGCACTAGCTATGATCCTACATGGTCAATTATGGGAGGGATAGACTAAAAGCTTGGGGTGTTAAAGGTTCTGATTATTTTGTCTTTTGTGACGGTCAACCCGTTGTCGGTAAGAAGTGGGAACTTTTACTAAACATTCAAGTTTGTCTCAAATCTTAGGTTTGAATTTTGCGACAAAATTGGATAATTTGTAAAGGTTCTTACTGATATCGAGTTGTGTTGATTTTTACAGGAACCTTAAACATAAATATTTTGAACAAAATGAGCGGCTCAAATTATGTTCATAGGATTCGAGACGGGTCCCAAAATCATTTGTACATTGAATTTGTTGTTCTTACCAATAGCATTAGTGGAGGCCAAGTGGCGCTAAAACATACAATGTCTATCCACGAGCACAAATCCCAATGCGGGCCTATTACAGGTCGACTCACAAAAATAACTCGAGCCATTTATTAAATTTAGAACATGTTAAGGGCTCGCGCAAAAATTAGTTCAATCCAATATCTATAGGTGTTCGATCCAATTATTTAACTTTTTATTATTTAGGTTTTAGGATCCTAAAATATAAATAAAAAGTTAAATGATTGGATCGAACACATATAAGTATCGGATTGAGCTAATTTTTTCGTACGGGCCTTTGAAAAAATGTTTAAATTTAATGAACGACTCGGATCGTTGATCTACGTACGATATGTGCAGCGGAAAATCGGTGTCAATAGCACAAGAAGATTTTCAGTGCCCAGCGGGTACGTGCCCGCTTGGTGAATCCGGGCAGTCTATTTCAGTTTTATGGTAGGGGGTCCGTACGGTGTGAAAATTCGTCCAAATGCAATGAACCGGAAAACGCTCGTGAGCAAATTTACCATCCACTCCCACGCCCTTTCGTCACTGCTCGCGGCTTTCAAAACAATCTGATGACTGGTCTCACCTCGTATAAATACTGGGGGACTTTGCATGTAACGCTTCACACAACTCCCACTGCAAACACACAAAAGCTGGAAATTCAGAAATCGAAAGCAACAATATGCCTCCTCCGTAAGCTCTTTTGCTCTGACTTTATGGTGTTTTTGGTAAGGGAAATTTTGTAGATTTTTATTTGTGGTCAAGAAATTGTCAAGTGTTTTGGGTAGTGAGTAAGCTGTTGAAAAATGTCTAGTTATTTTCGGTAAGTTGTTGATGGTTTGTAAGTAGAGTTAATGTAGCAAAACAGTGTTTGTTGGCAACTTTTTTGTTAGTAGAAACGAAATGATGAAATGCGTTAAGTTTTTAGTGATTTTTGTTTGTGGAACCGGGGACTTTATGGACATACATACATATATATATATATGTGTGTGTGTGTGTGTGTGTGTGTGTTGTGTTTACATTATTAAGCTGCAAACAAATCAACCTGAGCTCGAGTTTTAAACTTGTTTTTTAAGTAAAAAACGAGCCGTGCTCAAACTTGTAAAAAGCTTGGCTTGTTTGTTTGAAGAGGCTGGTTAAGTAAAATAATCGGGCTCAGACTTGTTTTTACAAACGAACAAGCTCGACTTTTAGGCTCGTTTAGTAAAATAGAACCAAGCTCGAACACTACAAAGGCTCGGCTCGGCTCTTTTGGCAACCCTACCGGTCGCCAAACACGAGATGTGTGTGCAAATCTGAGTTAAGCTGCAAAAAGATGAGTTGAGGAAAATCTTTAAAAATTGAGATTAATTTGTAATGAAATTTAGGATGCCAAGGTAGAAAAGAGTGGAGAAAAAATTCGGGGTGACAGTTTTTTTTTTTTCTTTCGTAAAGTAGTTAGAAGTTTTTATTTAAAAAAAAAAAAAAAGAGTATGGGAATTGGACAACCTCAAAACTGACCCTGATCACATCAAAAGGATGTTTTCTTATAATACATAATGAGTACGTACAATGGTACAAGTATTTGTTTCGATCTGTGATGAACATGGAGTATTTGTTTTGATCTGTTTTGAACACTGGTTATGGACTGTGTTGAGAGTAGATTTTTAATGATTTTTTGTTTCGAAAAATTGTCTAGTTTCGTGAAAGAGGATCTTCCCCCACCTTTGAATTCTACTTCTCTTGAACCCCCTCCCGTCTTTGATGGAACTACCAGGTATGCCTTCTCTCTCTCTCTCTCTCTCTCTCTCTCTCTCTCTCAATATGTTTGTGTGTGTACCATTTGTGTGAATGGAAATGCTAGGGTGGGGAAGT
>BPLS01020473.1:0-11671 GCA_019656275.1 Rhododendron kiyosumense | reverse complement strand
AGACAATCATGCGTATTGCAGGGCCAATGACATTTCTAGTTGCTACTTGTCTAGTAGTGTGCAACCGGATCAAGATATGGTAAATGCTTATTTACCTAGATTTATGTTTCAAAATCTATGTTAATATATTTCCTAGACTCTATCGTTCTTGTTCATCTTTGCAATCTCAAGAAACATATAATGAGTTAGGTTAATGTCAAAAAAGAGTTTCAATTACTATAGACCACGTTTGTTTGGGGATTTTGGATTCTCTCTGCGCACGATTTCCGATAAATTATTTCTCAATCATTACTCTTATTTCTCTCTCCACTCAAAATCCAAATACCAAAATGAACATGGTCATGGTGATTGTGGATGGATTTTATCACTTACAAACATGATGCAAATTTTGGCACTACGCGAAATTGCCAGAGATGAATTTAAGGCATTGCAATTTAAGGCATTGGTAAATAAATGAGTTGCTGCGCTCACTTAATGGGTTATTTTATCCTTTCGAAATTTTGATTTAGTTCTTTGAAGAGTACGTTCTTAAGAAACCTTTAATTTTGGAAATCGGCTCATTTTATGAAATTTACGTTCTTGCAAGCAAAGTGTGGACTACTAGGCGGGTGAAGAGTGCAGCAGTTTTTGAATGTGATGAGTTGCCTCCGATTACTGCCATTTTCTGAAGTAATAGAATTTGTAATTGTGAACCTTTTGCCCAATCATTTTTTCCCCGCTATACTATAGAAACCAATCTAATCCATCCTTTCCCTACCACAACTGATATTGCCATTTTAGGGTTTGGCTTCCTATCAAGGTATTTGGTTCCTAATGGGGACTGTTAGAAAACTTGGATTTGTATGTTAGGTGTGAACCTTGTTAGAATGACAACCTGCCTCAGCGGCGAAATTGTAGGCATGTCTGTTTCGATCGCAACCACTGGGAGAATGTTGTTACCATGGTAGGTATGACTGATAGTTGTCGATAGGTACTGAGAGTTACATTGTGTTCCGTAATGGTGTCTCTTTTTTAGGAGTTGTATTTCAATATGTCAGTAGAGGTTTTGTTGCTGCATTTTGGTAATTTTTTTTTAAGCTATTCCTGGTTCCACATTGATTCTTGTTGTTGATAGGGGACGATCATTATGTCTATCATCCTCTAGTTCGTAGGGATTCTGTTCTTTCCAACCACATATACTGTTTGACTAACTACCTAGTTGTGGGAACTTTCTAAATAGGTTATTTGGTTCCATGTTGATCCTTACATGTCTAGTATAGTATTTTTTGTTCTCTCTTGCAACTCCTTAGTTGATTGATTATTCCCTATTAGAAAACTTTAGACAAACGAGTGATGGTAACGGGATTTTTATTTGAGTCTGTTCGCGCCTACCTCCTTTTATTTGAGTTTTCCTTTCCTCGTTATCAATTTGATGTTCTTTCTAGTGGGCACTGGGCAGTGCCCTTACCATCATAGGGAATGATTCCTTGTTATTCTGCTAGGAAAACAAAGACTGTTTTCAATTGTCTGTAGTAATATCGTTTGCGCACTGGGCTCCGGGGACTCCTTCTGACCTAATAAGCCTTAAGCTAACCTTCTGATGATCCTCACGCTCGTAACTTCATCTTCCTTGAAAGGAGTATATCTTTCTTGTAGTGGATAACCGATGAAGCACAGTGGAAACGTTGATCCCTTTCCACTGATCTGTGATAGCATAGCCTTACCATTAGTAACTAACAATAATGCAGGACCACAAGTGGCACTCTTTTCTCTTTGTTACATGTCTGTTAAGGGGTTTTCGCTTGGTTTGGAAATTTGTGTGTCAGTGGCGTGTTATATTTTCTGAAAATTTCCGTGTCTCTGTCAGTGCAGTGTCATCTGTCCATGTTCGTGCTACTTAGTTTGAAATGGTAAATTGGGTTATGGTACGCATTTCTGCTAACTGTATAGGTTCATCATCCCCGGTTCATTTCTTTCCTATCCCCAAGTAGACTGTTCTTGTGTTACCTTAGCTGTAGTATTAGCAAATTAAGTTTTCTTTTTTACCATTGCGATTGTGACGGTTTTGGTTGATTTAAGTTATGAGTCATGTGACCACTTTGTGCATGAAAGCAAGAAATCATTGTATGTTGCATTAGAAATTTTTCAGTGCCGGGCGGATATATCCCACGTGGTGCCTGCTTGACACTCCCGAGCCGTTCGATACACTTTTGGACCGCTCAGATTAAAACATTCTCTCTCCTCTTACCCCTCCTCTTTCTCTCGCTTTTTTCTCTCTCCAAATCCGAGCCGTCCGATGATTTTGGACGGCTCGGATGTGCTAAGCAAGCACCACGTGATACTCACCCGACACTGAAAAAATTCTTAAGGGTTTTTGTTGATTAATGTGTTGGTTGGTTCAAAATATGAAAACCCGTCCAGAACAACTGTAAATCTTACTCCCTCAATTTTCAAAAAGATTGTCCACCACGCAATACGAGAAAAGAAGTTTGAGTTTTCTTTTGGCAAATATATGAGAGCTGCTACAGGCACAACAGTTGATGCACAGCAGCAGTGCACAGATCACTTTTGCGCCGTCTCGGGTCTCGCAAAGATAATCGGAACCGCTTATTTTGTTAGCCTAAATTTTGAAGCAAAGTTGGATGATTCATAAATATCCTTCCCGATATCGGATTGAGGTGATTTTTTACAGGGACCCTAAACGATGCATTTTGAACAAAATGAGCGGCTCCGATCATCTTTGCGAGACCCGAGACGGGCGCAAAAGTGATCTGTGCACTGCTACTGTGCAGCAACTGCTGTGCCGGTAGCTTTTTTGCAAATATATGTACTTTTAATTCTCATTTTACGTAGTAGACAACATTTTTGGAATGGGTCTTATATATATTTTTTTTACCACACTATACTAATATACTTCGTATTTGATTTTGTACATACAGTATTGATTAACGTAGCTAATAGAGTTAAGATAATTTTTAAATATCTCGTTGCAAATTTCTTGAGCTGTCACTATTCATTGATATTTATCTAGTTGATTAATCATATTCGTAATTGTCAGATGGTCAAGATTTGACGATTTATTTTGTACAGGACAAATTTGGTGTGCTGAAATTTTTACTGTTTTCTGTTCAAAACAAAAACATTTTTATTTGAATGATCAAAATTAACAATTTGAATTAATAGAATAAAATCCAATTTGAATGATAATAAGGTGTACTCGATCGAGGAGTTCAAAGGATATTTAGATGATATTCGACTGTTAAAACTGTAATTTTGAGGTTTTCCTCATCCAATCTCCTGCTGGATGAGTTAGGTGTCATTTTTCCACTGTGTTTTCTCTCGATGTAACCTTTCGAGTTTTAATAAAATTTCCTTTTGCCGAGAAAAAAAATAGAATAAAATCCATGGTACTCCTACATTCTGCGGGTCCATATACTTTTCTCAAGTCCATTCAAAGACTCTGAGAGAAGCCGTGTCCAGATGAAAATTGAGTGCCGGAAAAAATGAGTCCCGCTACTGGTACCCACCATTAGCCAACCGAAATTGTACCGAAGGTTACGCCGGGCTGTCTCCAGCCATCGGATGGATGATTTGAGCCTTCCAAAAATTCTGAAAAAAAAGACCGACAAGGTCCTCGTGGGAATCTATGGGATCCGATGTATGTAGGATGGTTGGATCAAACACTCTATTTTATAACCACCTTACACACATCGGATGCCATTGATTCCTGTGCGTGCCCCCTCGATTTTTTTTTTATAGAATTTTTGAACAGCTCAAATCGACCGTCGGTATGATTTCGATGGGGGGTTTGATCGGTACCATTAGACTTTTAGGGAAAAAATTCTAGAGGAATTTGATATGAGAATTTCTCTCTCTTCAATTTGGTAAGACAAAAAACAACTGGAGGAAAACCGAAGGCACAGCTGGTTAAAGACCAGGAACGGATCCAGGAATTTGTTATAGTGGGGGCACCAATTTCTACTTAAAAAAGAGTTACCACTCAATCAGTGGTGAAGCTTGAATTTGAATACGGGGTGGTACCAATTGAAATAAGGGAAACCACTACATCCCGCTCTCTCTCCCGATAGACATTATAAATTCAAATCTCTAGTAGGAGGAGCCGCTGCATCCCGTTTTTCCCCATAACAAGTAATATAAATTCAAATCTCTAAGAGGAAGAGCCACCATGTTGTGCTTTCTCCTTTGGTGAGCACCAAAAAGATTTGACAAATAAATTGACAGTTTGAAGGGATGCATGAGAGTCCCTCTTTCACCCTAAGTGTAAAAAAGGAAGGAATTATAATTCATAATTTATTCATATAAGTCTATAAATTGACATGTTTGTGAATTTAATTTACGTGTTCATTTAACATCATCATAATCCACAATGAAACATGCAGTAAAAATATAAATTGTGAAAAAAATTAATGCTAAATGAATCATCTTTATTTCTAATTACTGAGAATTTATGCAGAGAGAGAGAGAGAGGAGTTTTTGGGAAGGTAAAAAAGGTTAATGGTGTCAAGCCGTGGGAGTCGAACCCCCCTGTCGGACAATTGTAGCACAGTCACCAACCACTGAGCCAAAGTACTATTTGTGTAGTTTTTCCATATATTTATATTTAACGTTTCGAAGTAAATTTTTTTAAAAAAAATAAATTGAGTGGGGGCACGTGCCCCCACGTGCCCCTGTGTACGTCCGTCACTGTTAAAGACTACAAGGAGGACAATTATGCACGCATATTTTTATCGGGACGGTTCCGGGGACACTTAAAAAAATATCTAAAAAAACACTCCAAATTTCAATCTCATAGTTCCCGATTAAATTTTGATGATCCGAGCCGTTCAATGTGTTCAGAACATGATTTTAAAGATACTTGCGATAAATCGGCAAAAAATTACCAGGAAGGACTTGATTTGAGCAGTTTTTTATTGAACCATTCAATAGAAAACTGTTCGGATGAAACCCTTCCCGGTCATTTTTTTGCTGATTTCTCGCGAGTACCCTTAAAATCACGTTCTGATTACATTGAGCGGCTCGGATCATCAAAATTCGATTGAAAACTTTGGGGTGTTTTTTTAAATATTTTTTTAGGTGTTCTCGGAATTGTCCCGATATTTTTTTTGGTACAGTTGCGGACGCTTGTTTGTACCAAAGCTTTGATTTTTCGGGCGTGAGGCCAATAGGTTTGTGGTCCATTTGGCCATCAACTAGCTATAGAACTCTCCAGAGTTTTCAACTTTTTCACTAGAGTAGAAATTGGGGTCACTACCGCTCTTTTGTCCCACCTTCTTGTCTCGTTACGGTTAGGAAATCAAAATGGCATGTGAATCGTCCAATTGATAGAAGCCGCGAAGAACATATTTGGAAGTGAGTAGGCACGTGAACAATTCACTGTAGTGTTGTAAATGAATAGAGTCGTTCGTAAGCTGCTCAAGACTCGACTCGATAAAAACTCGTTCGAGCTTGACTCGAGAATAAACAAGCTCAAATTTAAAATTTTGACTCGTTTAGTTATTAAGCAGAATACAAGCCAGTAGAGGCTTGGCTTGAGTTGGCTCTCAAGCCAAAACTTAATAAACTTTTTACGTTAATTACCACTATTAACATTAGCATATTGATATCTTGATATAGAATCATCACAAACATATATTTACATGTTAGGAGTATTATTATTCTAAAATTGAGATTATTTCCTTGTGGAGTATTAGGTTCATGCAAGGATATATATACATTTTTCGTTACCCCGTTAAGGCTGATGAACAAGCTCGAGCTCGAGTCAAGCCAAGGCCCGCTCAGCTCGAGCTCGACTCGATATGTTTTTACTGAGTTCGAGTTCGTTAAAAACTTAATAAACAAGTTTGAGCATGGTAAAACTCGGCTCGTTTTGCAGCCTTGGGAACAAATTTTATTTTGCCCATTTAACCGGACGAAAGGCAACTTGTTCACGTTCCTATCTCAATATCCTACATTCCTACCAGACTGTTTTATTTGATTTTGAACTTTTCGGATTCCTAATTGCAGACCCACCATAGGGCGACAAAAGAGATTTTGGGGTATTTTTTTTTTTTTTTGGGGGGGTGACCTAAGCAACATAATGCACGTGTGTTTTTGCGCAAGAACATGAACATGATCAAAGCTTCTTTCAAAAGGATCTTAAACAACAAAATTTATGAGAACGAGGATTGAGAGCTGAAGTATACGAATACTCCCAGCTCCGTTCCTATTTATTTGTCCAATATTAAATTTTCAACTTATTAAAAAAATTAAATCTGATCCATTAATTTAAAAATTTGCGTAATCTCATCCATTAATTTTAAAATTAGAGAGCCAATTTGAGACATACATAAATCGAAAAAGAAACAAACAAATGAAGACGAAATATGTTTAAAAGATCACATGTGAGTTAGCCCGTGACCCCACGGTGCATCACCCGTCACGAGCGCATTGTGGTGGAGGAACGTACGTACAGATATCTTATCTCTAACGCATCCGGACCGCCAATCAACCCAGAACCTCTCCTACGCCACATGTTTAATCATGGAATTCATTCATTAAATTCATGATAGGAATGTTTTGTTTTGTTTTGTTTTGTTTTGTTTTGAACAGGTTGTGAGCCAAGTGCCAAGCCATCATTTTCTTTTGTTTTTTTGGACTGTGCCAGCCCGGTCTTCTGTTTGTGGTGCCAATGATTTTGCAAAAGTATTTTAGTACTTTTCGGTCAAGTCCAAAAGATTAATTAGCAAAGTGTCAAACAAATTCAAGGCGGTGGGACAGAAATGTAGAAGCTACTACGAGACTAGGTCTTTTTTTTTTTTTTTTCCGACAAATCAGATTATTTTAGATATTATATATAAAAAAAATATAGTACAATAAAAATGAACATTACCGGTCCGAAAATAGAAAAAGCAACAAAAAAAAAAAAACGAGGCTATGTTGAACACCCGTAAAAATTAGTGCATGTACGGTATGCACTTTTTGTATAATGACGATTGACAAAATCTCGTAATTGAACAGCAAGATATTTGTATGTTAAATCTCAAAAATTCATAAATAACGTTACAAAATTCGTAAATAATACCACAAATGCATAACTTTGAGCCGTCTTTTCTTACTACAAGATTCATAAACAAAACCACAATTCGTAAAACCCAAAAAAATCCGAAAATAAACCACAACAAAAATTTATATCTCAGGACATAAAAATTCATAAAATGAGCCACAAAATTCATAAATATATGGTACATGATACCGTTAACCCAAAAATAAAACGAGCCACAAAAATTTGTAAATTGAGCTAGAAAAATTTGTAAATGACTTTTCCATGCAAAAGAAATCTTATTCTTGCAAAGCAATACATATTGTTCACTAGTAGTATTATAATACATGTTCCCTAGTACTACAATACATGTTCACCCTACTCCGAAAAGATAAATCAATGGTACAGATTTATTTCAAAAGATAAATCAACAGTACAGATTCACTTTTTGAATAATTTTGGGGTACATTTTATGCATGTATTCTTAGACTTACTGGTTTACATAAATTATTGAAAGGTGCTCACTTCACTGTTTAATTGCATTAAGCTCAACATCAACTAGGGATTTCTCTTCCTTAACCTCAACACTCCCCTTATAATGGTACCGCCGGGATACAATCAGAAAGTAACCCATATTCAGGACCCCCATCGCCGCAATTACGTAGTAGAAGTAATCCACCCTCCCCTGATTAATATCGTTCGTCAGCCAGTCCGGCCGCCCGTGCCGCCCAGTGACACCATGCACGACGGCCACTAGAAAACTGCTGAGGTAATTAGACCCCGCCGCGGTGACGAAGAAGAGAGAATTAGCCACGCTCCTCATGTTCTCGGGGAACTCCTTGTAGTAAAACTCAATCTGTCCGATAATGCTGAACGCCTCCGAGAATCCCATCAATATAAGCTGCGGAGCCAGCCACATGACCGATATGGGCGCGACGCCGTCTTGTCTGCCGTGCGACACGGCCGAATCCCTCCTCATTTTCTCGACCAGGCCGGCCGCGACCATTGACAAGACGGAGAACGCGATCCCGATCCCGATTCTCTGGAGGAGCGTGATCCCGGAGTCCAGCTTGGTTATCTTGCGGAGGGCGGGTACGAGGACCCGGTCGTAGAACGGGACCCACAGCCCGACGGTGATCATAGAGATGATCACGAGGGATCCCGGGGGGATCTGGAACGTCGGGCCGAGGTGGCGGTCCGTTTTGAGAGCTTGGGAAATGGTGAATGTGCCTTGCTGCGCCATGGAAGTGAAGCAGATGATGCCGGAGGCCCAGACTGGGACGATTTTTATCAGGCATTTGACTTCTTCTATCTGCTGGATGCTGCAGAGGGTCCACGGGTTGGAACGAGACCCGTCGGGTTTTACTTCGCCGTCCGTTATTACGGCAGCTTTGTTCAAGAACCTGAATGAATAATAATTCATTCATCAACTAAAACATGCTAGCAATTAGACTAGGTTTAACGAATGGCAAAAAAAAAAAAAACCTCGATCATGCATGTTTGTGTAAACATTAATATCTCCAAGAAAAATGCTAAGCTCTACTTTCAGGACCGAGGATAATAGATAAAAGATGCATTGATATCTGTAAAAGATTCATCAAAAGCCGAGCCGACCCTGGGGCAAGCCCTACAACACCTTGGGCTTGGCAACCCCCCTATAATAGGGCAACTACAGAAAAAATTATATACCCAACATGAAAATTTTGCTTACCCCACAACAGCTCAGGCTTGGGCAATAAAGGCAACAAAAAAAAAAAAATTTGTATACCCAACAAGAAAATTTTGACTTGTACAGTATGTGTTTTTGTTATTTATGACTTAATAGTAGGTAAGCAACCAATTTTAGAGTCGGGTTTGAACAACCCAAATATCAGAACTGTTACTAGATTCATCGATGTATCAAAAGTAACCTAATGGCGGAGGGAACATTAATGCAGGGATGTATGACTCATGAGAAGCAAATGGGATATCCCTTAAATAATTAAATTGGTTGAAAATTTTACTACTATGTTTCTAGAAAAAAGAAAATTGATGTGATTTGTTTCTAGAATTGAGAGGTGCTACACGTATGTCCACTTCAGCACAGCAGTTGTTGGTACGTACAAAGAAAATATTAGTAAATATTCCTATGGTTCTACCTAGAGATTTTACATTACACATTGCCTACAAATTAAAATGAGGTGCAATATTGAGACTTCAAACTGATGTGATGTGTGCCCACACACGAGAAACACATACTTGAATCGGCTCCATATTTTCCACTTTCTGAATTTAGGGTAAAGATTTCGGGTCCCTTTTTCAAAATGGTGTGTCTTGACAAAATCATGGTGATTGCCCCCAAGAAATAGTGAAGGGATCGAACGTGACAGCGAAACCTTACCAAAGGGGGGGCAGAGAGAGAGGGAGAGTTACCTGTCTTAGTGAAGTTAATTTCCTACATTTGCTAAATACTTCATCGGGGTTTTTGTTAATTTTGTATGCATCAGCGATAGTTAGTAAAGGTGTTAGGGTTAACATAAAGAGTTCAAACACTATTTATGACCCTAGCCCTTAATGTCCTGTCCCTGTGGAATTCAAACCCTGGTCACCATTGGGAGATAAGTAACCAACTTTAGAGGTTCTCTAAATACTTCTACCGGAGAAAGTGTCTGTTTTTTGGAAAGGAAAAAAAAATTAGCATAACCACTTACTAGTACAAGATCATTCAGTCAATGGGCCCTTTATGATCGGTGATCATAGAAATGAATGGATATTTTAATCCTTATCAAATTGATCTTGTTGCCCCTTGCAACAAACATGCGTGAATCATTTCGCGAAATATGTGTTTGGATAGTTCAAAGTCTCGATAGTTAGCTCTCGCTCTTTCGGTCGAAAAATAATGTCAACGAAGACATGTAGGTTCACTATTCCGTGGTGGGAATTGTAACTTTTCATGAATTTCTAATTGTTTACTTACAGGTAGAAACATCTAATACGAAACAAATCATGATTTACTACATAATTACCTGAATTGATACGTGAGAGGGAGCTTTGTCACCGTTGTTCCCGCTAGCGGCGGATCGTAAAACACCCCTTCTCCGTCTCCCCCTCCCTCTCCCGCCGGAACCCCAAGCCCGCGTTTCTTGTAAGCCGCGACAAGCGCCTGAGCGATGCCGGCGAACACACTCCCCTCTGGCTTCACGTACACGTAAAGCCTCGTCCCGAAAAAGAACAGCACGATAGACCCCAACATGAACAAAGTCGGTATTCCAAACCCCCACACCCAGCTGATACTGTTCTGAATATAAACCACCACGGTGAGAGCGATGATCAAAACCACCGTGAACGTGGTGTAGTACCAGTTGAAGAAGCTGTTGATTCCCTTTCTGCCCTCGTCGGTGGTCGGATCGAATTGGTCCACGCCGAATGGAAGGCTGCACGGCCTGATTCCGCCGGTGCCGACTGCTAAGAACCCGAGGGCCAGGATCAAGACGCCCAGCTGTGATGTTGTGGGGCCCGCACACTGGTGGATTTGGAGCTGCTGTGGGGTACATGGCGGAGGACGTAGTTGAGGATTCCAGGCGATTAGGGTTAGGGTTAGCATTCCCTGTCAATTAACCACCAAACATAAAGATGAAAATTTTAAAAAGTAATCGAAAAAAATTTAGTTTTTCTTTGAATTTTTGAGAATTATTGCTTTGTCATGAGTAGATAAATTTAAAAAGTAAAAAATCACGATCGAAATTCAATTTTTTTAATAAAGACGAAAAATTTGGCTTATTAGCTTATTTTCGTCTTTATTAAAACAAATTAAATTTTGATCGTAATTATTTACGTTTTAGATTCCTGTCGTTATAACGAAGCAATATTCCTCAAAAAATTGACGAAAACTATCAAATACGAAAAAATTTAAATAAGAACAAAAAAAAATTATTTGGCTTGTAATGCCAAACTAGGCCACAATTGTTGTCGGAGCAGAATGATTGATTCATCGAACCTTTCTGTATTTTTTTATGTGGGCTATGTATGTGTGGTCATTCCACAAGTACCCTTGGATATTTGTAGGGTGTATAAGATTCAACATACAAATGGCCATAAAAGGATCCCAAAAATAAAAATAAAAATAAATAGGCCTTAAACTAAGGCCCTCATGGCGTCCCTTGCACACGTTATTTGAAAAAAAAAAAATACTGCAAAAAGTTATTTCACTTACTAAAGAATATCATACCAGGGTTCGATTCTAGAGATTAGGCTACAAGAAAAAATTCTTGTCAGATTTTCTATTCTCGGTGTGAATGATAACTGGATTGGAAGAAGAATTAGTCGAAGTACGTATAAGCTAGCCCATTCCTTATCGTCGGAAAAAAAAATCAGAAGAAAGAAAACATTAATAAAAACAGACACATTAAATGTCTTGCAGAGTATGGAAATGCGTGTAATATATGGAGGGATAGAAAGAGGAGTATGTCACTGCAAATTTTAAATGAGTCATTTTCAAGATCTACCTAATAAAACACAAAGGTGTGGGGACCACACAAATACAAGTTGAAAGAAGGGCTAAGATTCAATTGATCCAAGGGCTGATGTGTATTTTCCAACTCTCTTAAAAAAAAATACCCACACAGATTCTCTCTCTCTCTCTCTCTCTCTCTCTCTCTCTCTCTCTCTCTCTCT
>BPLS01020472.1:7313-18061 GCA_019656275.1 Rhododendron kiyosumense | reverse complement strand
TGTTTACATCCTGAAAAGTGCCACCCAATGAAAAAATTCCACGTGGACCCGAACGGTACGGCGGTTGTATGGAGCCTGTCCCGGTCGAGTACCAATTACAGAGGATTACAGGAATTAAGGGAGGCATTGTTTTTATGGCAAACGGTGTCGTTTTAAAGTGAACCGGTGTCGTTTGAATAGTAATTAAACGCTGGTTTGGGAGATTATTGGATCTAATCGTTGATTTAGACTTTGCGATCATCGAACGGTGCCCTCACCGCCTTGTTTTATAACTGAAATTAGTTCCAGTTACAGGGAATCATTTTGGAAGCAGACGTGTTACATTAATTCACGTTGCTTGAAAATAGGAACCACGATCCAGGAAGTGGCCATGAACACCGTGATCGAAGCAAGCAGGGGAAGAAGGAATTCTGGAAATATCAAGGTAACCGTTCGAAAGCCCCCTCAACCGTTTTATGTGGCCAACGTGGACATCAATCGAAGACGTGGAGATCGAAGGCAGGGCCAATGTCTATAAATAAAGAAGTGAAGCGAAGAGAGAAGCCCCCACAAAAAATTCATATCATCTGACAACTCATACAAAATGATTGCTCAGAGATCTATCTTAGATTAGTCTAGTTTAAAGTAGGATCTTTTTGTAAGTTGAAGGCTTATTTGCATGTAAGATGGCTTTCGATTAAATTCAAGTTTTCTTATTTTCTTGTAAGTTCTTTTCTTACCAAAGAATAGTCGTTTGTAAGTCCACTTTTGATTAAATTCAGTGTGCTTATTTTACTGTATTGTTCTTAGAAGAGTCTTAAGAGTGTTTGTATACAAGCTTGCCTTTGATTAAATTCAGGTTTGTTTGTGTTCAATCATCTTTTCTGATTCGAAGCGCGTCAATCTTTTATTTGGTTGATACCTTAAGGAAAAATCCTCTTAGTTGAGGTAATCGAACGGATAACACAATTGCCTGATTGAGATTAGTTATTTCAAATCAATTTGAAAAGAGTAATTTCATCTGTGAAGTTATTTCTTTTCTGGCACGCCCGCACACAATCATTTGCCATTTGATTGAGCTAATTCAGCCCAAACAATTTTTGGCACGCCCAGTGGGACTCGAAGGTGTCAAAATGCCAAGGCTTCGAAAGCAGATAGGAACACCCATGGGTGATCTAGCGCCAGAAGAACAAGCTGTGCTAGAACAAGCACCAGAACTAGGAACGCCTACAAATCCTGTTTTTCCTCAATTGGCTTCAGAACTCGAAGAGCCTCTTTATGAAGAGCCTTCTTACGAGGCACCTCCTGAGGAAGTACCTCCAAGCTTCCAAAGAGGACAAGCCAGTGGCAAAGACCACGATAGAGAGGAAGTGTTTAGAGAAATGATGGTAGCTTTTCGAGAGATGGCTCAAACTCAAAGAGCCATGATCAAAAGCATGAGAAGTAGGTTGCCTAACTTAGAGGCAGCAGGAAATAGCCCAGGGGATAATGGGCAGAACCATCAAGCCAACTCGAACACTCACCAAAGTTCCTTCGAAGGAAGGCTTGGAGAGGATGTTGGTAGAAGTAGAATGAAATCTAGAACAGGTAAAGAAAAGATGTATCCAGATGAAATACCACAATCTTGGTATGAGCCGTGAGACCTCCAGAACCTGTCCTAGAGATTCCAAGGCAACCTCGTGGTGTTCACATAGGGGTTCGACGGGACACTAGAGAAAGACAGAGTATGAATCCTCTCTTCGAACCCACATTTGGGGGATTGGAGGATGATTCAGAACCAGAATTGGTTCATAAACCTGAGAGAAGGGGTGAAAACCCACAACACCCTCGACAAAAAGTCCCAACCACCAAGAATCCTCTCAAGACAGCTTATGGAACCCATAGGTCTGTTCGAACTAATGAAGCATTTGATGGAATGCAACCTACATCATATGGGAGGATTCCTAGAGAAAAACAAGGGGATTTAGACACGACAAGAGGAGTTTATGAAGATGGTTTCATAGGACCAGAGCCTCCTGTTGAAAATCAGGAGCAAAACTTCCTAATAGGCAATCCATTACTACGAGACCAAGTCATGGGTCTCATACAAGAGGTTTGTGGACCTCAAACTCGGGGGGTACAACCTCAAATTTATCGAAAACCATATCCAGAATGGATAGACACGACCTTCCAAATCCCTAGAGAGTTTAAAATCCCAGATTTTACTCTGTTCTATTGGGATGGGAGACAGTCTTCTATAGAGCATATAGCAAGGTTTTCTGCCCAGTGTAAGAATTTAGCTCAAAATGGCTTCATGAAGTTGAAGTTATTCCCAAATTCTTTGTCCGGGCCAGCTTTTGCATGGTATACTAACCTGCCGCCAGAATCAATAACTGATTGGTTTCAGATGGAAGAGGCATTCCATGCACAGTTCTTTAATGCTGAGCCTGAAGTCTCCATGGCAGACTTAGCAAGGCTGAAGCAGAAACCAGATGAGAAAGTAGTAGATTTCATATCTAGGTTCAAAAGAGCAAAGACCAAATGCAAACTTCGACTGCCAGAGGCAGAATTCGTAAGATTAGCGCAAGATGGTTTAGAAAGAGAGCTTCGAAAGAGGTTTGATTCTACAGAGTTTAGAGACTTTGCAGACTTGACCTATAAAGTGGCTAGATATGAATCACTGCTAGAAGAGGATATGGACAGACATAATTCCTCTTACCCTACGTATTATAGGGATCCCAATTACGAGATCGATGCTGCAGAAATTATAGAGCATGATCCTTGTGTTTGTGAGCCTTTAATTCAAAAGAATGTATCCCTAGGACAGAAGTTCAAACAAAAGGAGATCACTAAAGTATATTCTTTTGATATATCAAAAGCAGATGAGATTTTTGATTTCTTGTTAAGAAAGAAAATCATCAAGCTGCCTTCGAATGTGAAACTTCCCACAGCGGAGGAAAAGAATGGGAAGACTTATTGCAAATGGCATGACTCTTGGTCCCATTCAACTAAGTCTTGTAATGTTTTTCGTGACAGGATTCAAGAACAAATCAAAAAGGGAAGGATCAAATTTCCAGAAAAGATTATGGGAATTGATACAACGCCTTTTCCAAAGGTAGAAGAAGTCAACACCAATGTGCCCTCCTCACTGGCTCGAACTGTCAAGAAGTATTGGCAGGATAAGGAGGCACCAGTGAACATGAATACTGTTCAATATGGAAGAGGCAGGCCATACGCTTGCTATCCTCGAGGCATGGGAATGAGGCCAACTCCCTACAAACGAACAAGTGATGGGTTGGCTTCACAGAGATTCTTGGGTAATAATCACTTGCCCATGTTGGAAGCTTCATTTTTGGAGTGCCTGTGTGTAGGGTGCAAGGCCAACTATCTGGTTTTTAAGGACTTGGATAGGAAGGGCGTGAATTTTTTCCCTAAGGAGATGGGAATGAAGAGATTGGCCCCAGCGCAAGAAAGGCTAAGTGACACTAAGCCTTGGTTGGGACCAAAGAGAGATGTGCTCACTAGCTCTGCCCCAGCCATCCACAGAAGGGAGTTGCCACCTTCGAAGAAGGCCAACATTGGTCAGACAGCTGAGGCATCAGGAGAGGCTAAACAAGAGGAATTCACTTTGGTGAAAGGGGTTCCTGATTGGTTTCTCAAGCAAGTCAAGCCTGATCTGTTCCAAGGGTACAAGGGCTCCAACAGGAATGAGAATAGAACTTTCAAGCCACCAGTCTCGAATTCTGGAAACTGGGTGTTGATCAGGGATCCTAAGTCCCAAATACCCCAGATGGTCCCATTGCTTTCAAGAACTCAGAAGAGGAAGCTCCAGAGAAAATACACGCTTTTCCAATCAGGAGAATCCTCAACGGGGGAAGAATCAGGCAGGGGAGCAAGGCTTAATCCACGGTTTGACAGGGTTAAGAGGGACCCAGAAGAGTTTCGAGCCCAGTATCATGAGAGGGAGACTTTGAAGAAAGTAGCCTCTGCCATGCTCGAAGAAGATCTAGATCCACCTTCTCCCAATTCATTGGCTAGTTACCAGTCTGGGTTACTCGAAGCCATGTTGGTAGAACAAGAAGGGATCGAAGGAAGCTCGTCACCTATGGAGCTATCAGCACAAGAGGTTGAGAGCAAGGAAGTTAAGGAAACTGAGGCACTAGAACCAGCCAAAGAAAGGGCAACAATTCAATTTGGCAAGCAGCCAGAAGTGCAGGTGAATATGGTGTATCCATGCTCTATGGATTTCTTCAAGAATGGCCAGACAATGAAAGGCCAAGGTGATGCTTGGTCGAACTTGGATAAGCCAATCGACTTCGAAGAAACGCTGAGTGATGAAGAATTGAACATCATATGCAACAACTGCGACTTGGAAGAGGTGGCTCAGATTGAGATGGACGAGAACCTGGTATGTGAAATAGAGCAGAGTCAAGAGAGTTTGGAGGTAAGCTCAAAAGAAAGTGCTTGTTTTGTCCCGGAGTCCATGTCTGACGTCGAATATCCCTTGGTAATAGATTTAAATTATGTGGAAATTTCATATCCATTTAAATTGCCTACTAATGCAATGAGACAACATTTACGTCCACTATATATTACTGCATATTTCGATGGAGTCCCACTTAACAGAATCCTAGTGGACAATGGAGCTGCAGTGAACATTTTGCCTTTCCAAACCTTGAAAAAGTTAGGAAAAGGAAAGGCAAAATTGATCCCAACTAGCACATCCATTGCAGGATTTACTGGGGAAAGTCAACATGCCAGGGGAATCATCTCCATTAGATTGGCAGTAGGAGGCATAGAAACTGATACTGCCTTCTTTGTAGTTGACACATATGCTAAATATAATGCTTTATTGGGAAGAGACTGGATTCATGTTAATGGATGTATCCCCTCTTCCATGCATCAGGAATTAATGATTGTTAAGTATGACAAAGGCAAAGAAGTGGGTGTTGAAGGAGTCAAAGCTGATCCGCATCCATTTAGTGCCACAGCAAATTTTGCTGAAGCTGAAATGTACGAATCAGACGTAGTTCCTTTGAGTGAATTACTGCAAGCAGCCACTTACCCAACCAACGAGATGGAACTGGGAGAATTGGCAGAGCTGAAATCGAAGCTAAAGCAAACTGTTGATTATGAATCAGACACCCCAAAGGATGATGTTGCTTGGATGTAGGTCCAAGGAAGAAGCAGAAGAAGAGGCCAACTCTTTGGCTTTGGTGAGGTATGTTGCTTTGGGGATCGAGCAGAAGATTCAAGAAGATAACATATGGGAAGATGTTATGCAGGATGGTAAGCCTCATGAGGAGGAAACCCAGATAGAGCAGGTCGAAGCTCAAGACCTTTTGGAGGAAGTAAAATTGGGGGACGAGCAAAACCCCAACCCTGTGTTCATTAACAAACAGCTTGAACCAGAGTTGAAAGCTGAGTTATTAGCACTATTGAAAGCGAACAAAGATTGCTTTGCATGGAGTTACAAGGAACTGCCTGGATTGGACAGGGAATTGGTGGAGCATAGATTGCCTATCAAGCCACAATTTAAACCTGTAAAGCAGCCAACCAGGAAGATGAGTCCAGAAACTATTGCAGGTGTTAAAAAGGAGATGCAGAGGCTTCTGGATGCAGGTTTTATTAGAACAGCCAGGTATGTCGAATGGCTATCCAATGTGGTTCCAGTCCCTAAAAAGAATGGGACTATCAGGATCTGTGTTGACTTTCGAAACCTAAATACTGCAACTCCTAAAGGTGAATATCCAATGCCTAATGTGGATACACTTGTGGACGGTTCAGCTGGACACAAGATATTATCCATATTGGATGGGCATTCAGGGTATAATCAAATTTGTATCGCAAAGGAAGATGTGCATAAAACAGCATTTGCTTGCCCTGGTAATATTGGCATCTTCGAATGGGTCAAAATGCCATTTGGACTAAAAAATGCTGGAGCCACGTACCAGAGGGCTATGAATGCCATTTTTCATAATTTGGTTGGAGGTTTTCTTGAATGTTACATAGATGATATCATTGTGAAGTCAAATTCTAATGAGGATCATTTGAAACATTTGGAGAAGGCATTTCAACAAATGAAGCATTATCAGTTGAAATTGAATCCAGAAAAGTGTTCTTTTGGAGTGTCAGCTGGAAAATTTCTAGGGTATTTAGTTCACAACAGAGGAATACAAGTTGACAAGAACAAGACAAAGGCTATTATTGAAGCCAAACCACCTTCTACAAAGAAGGAGTTGCAAAGGTTTCTTGGTCAATTAAATTTCCTTCGAAGGTTTATATCTAACACTGCAGGGAAAACTAAAATCTTCTCGTCTTTGTTGAAATTGAAGGAAGGGGAAGAATTCAAGTGGTCCAGAGAGCATGATGAGGCCTTCGAAGCCATCAAGGGCTATCTAGCCAGTCCTCATGTTTTGGCACCTCCCATCAAAGGAAAGCCAGTGAAGTTGTACTTAGCTGCAACACATGACTCAATAGGAGTACTGTTGGCTCAAGACAATGAGGATGGCAAGGAAAGAGCAGTTTATTATCTTAGTAGGTTCCTAAACTCCTGCGAATGCAAGTATGCTGCAGTAGAGAAATTGTGTTTAGCTTTGTTTTATGCTTCCAAGAAGCTCAGGCATTATATGTTGCCTAGAGTAACTTATGTTATTTCTCAAACTGATGTAATTAAGCACATGCTTTCTAAGCCAGTGCTTAGTGGGAAGATTGGGAAATGGATAGTATCTTTAATTGAGTTTTGTCTTGAATATGTACCGCAAAAATCAGTAAAAGGCCAGGCATTGGCCAACTTTCTAGCCGATCATCCAAATGAGCTTGAGACACCAAAAGCGTTGGAAGCTACTGTGGTCGAGATCAAGCCATGGAAATTGTGGTTCGATGGGTCAAGAACAGCTCAAATGGCTGGAGTAGGCATAGTTATTGAATCTCCCCAAAGGTTGAAAACCAAATATGGTTTTCGACTGAATGAGGGACAATGTTCCAATAATCAGGCAGAGTATGAAGCGTTGATCATAGGATTAGAAATTTTGCTTAACTTAAAGGTGAGTGTTGCTGAAATCTTTGGAGATTCTCAATTAGTGGTGAATCAGTTGAATGGACAGTTTAAATGCACTAGTCCAGCGTTGATAATTTATTATCAACAGGCCAAGAGGTTGATAGATCAGTTCTATATGCTCACTTTAACTTATGTTCCCAGATTCTTTAATGAAGAAGCTGATGAAATAGCCCAAAGGGCATCTGGTTTCAGAGTTCTAGCAGAAGAAGAAAAGGAATTTTGTCAATTAACTTTGAGAAAATCTTTGCCCATGCTGCAAAACAGAATAACTGGTTTCGAAGTTTTGGAAATTAATGTCCCTACTAGTCAAAGTGTTGATTGGAGGCAAGCATTGATTGAATATTTGACCAAACCAGATAGTATTGCAGACAAGGCAACCAGATTGAAAGCAATAAACTACATAATGTACAACAATGAGCTATTCAAGAGAGGGATGGACGGCCTTCTGTTGAAATGCTTAAACAAGGTAAGTGCCTTTAAGGTAATGGCTGAAGTGCATGAAGGAATTTGTGGAGCACATCAAGCTGGCATAAAAATGAGATGGTTGATAAGGAGGTATGGTTATTATTGGCCTACCATCCTCAAAGACTGTATAGATTATGCAAAAGGGTGTCAAGCCTGTCAAAAAACAGGTCCACTCAAGCGTTTGCCAGTCACAGATTTACAGTATGTGATAAAACCATGGCCTTTCAGGGGTTGGGCCATGGACATGATTGGGATGATTTATCCTCCTTCATTGGAAAAGCATAAGTTCATTTTAGTGGCTACTGATTATTTCACCAAATGGGTGGAAGCACAAGTTTATCAGGAGGTAAAGCAAACCCATGTTATTGATTTCATAAAAGGAATCATATACAGGTTTGGAAGCCCTCAAACGATAACAGTGGATAATGGTTCCATATTCGAAGGGAAGCTGGTAAAGAACTTTGCTAGTAACCATGGAATTTCATTAATATATACCAGCACTTATTATGCTCAGTCAAATGGTCAAGCAGAATCAACTAACAAGATTATCAAGAGGGGGATTCAAAGAATGGTAGATCAGAACCCAGAAGTTTGGCATGAGCTGTTACTTGACACTTTGTGGGCATATAGAAATACAAAGAGGACCAGCACGGGCACGACTCCATTTGCATTAACTTATGGACATGATGCTGTGTTGCCTATGGAGATTACTGTAAGATCTCAAAGAGTAGCGTGTCAAAATAATTTGGACACAGGGTCTTATCGTCAAGCCATGCACATGGAGTTAGAAGACATTGATGAAGCCAGAGTAAAGGCTTTAAATCAAATCATGTTGCAAAAGGCAAGAGTGGCAAGGAGTTATAATAAGAGAGTCGCCCTTCGAAGCTTTGATGAAGGAGATCTAGTATGGAAGGTTATTCTTCCTGTCAGGGATAGGAGGGTGAAAAGGGATGGATTAGGAAAATGGGCGCCAACATGGGAAGGGCCTTTTCAAATCCATAGAGTGTTGAGAGGAGGAGCCTATCATTTGAGAAATCTTGATGGTTATGTTCATCGAAGGAAAATCAATGGAAGGCATCTCAAAGCTTATATTCCATCAATATGGGAATCCTTTCATAGAAGATAGCTTTCGGAGGAAGGTTTCTGAGGTTTTCTATGGAATTGGGTTATTTTTAATCCCGAATTCGGAGCATTGGTTGTTTAGCGGTGTGATGTCAATTGGTCTTTGACATTTAGGAGTTCTTTTCTTTGAAATTCTTATATGATTACATTTCAGCCAATGTGTCATATTTCGAAGCTATGAAAGAGTCAAGCATTGCCAACCAAATTTTCATTACATATATGGAGCAACTAAACAAAAGAGAACCCAAATGGGTTGAAACAGACCCAAGTGGGTCTGAGCAAAATAAACGCAAACAGATCCAAGTGGATCTGAGCAAAAAAAAAAAAAACCCCTCCGGCTCTAAAAAGCAAAAATGAAGATCATAGTTGATCCTCACAGTCCCAAAGGAGAATCCTTACGAAGATTTTTCCTCCGGGGGATTTTTTGCTTCGTGAGCCGAAAGGACGGATGAGAGATCATCCCAGGTCCTAGCCAAGCAGAGACGTGAAGCTGTCTCCACGCACACCAGCTGGCTTCGAAGCTGTTCGACCTCGCTTCGAAGGGCCTGGAGCTCTGTTTGGATCTCTCTCTTGAGCTCCGCAAGCATGTTGGCTAGCCTAGCAATCTCAGCTGCAAGGTTGACAGAAAGAGTGGGCTGACCAGCATCCATGGTTGGATATGTGGAGTGGGAGAGAATGAAAGAGAGAATGCACCGTCCTGTTAACACATTGGTGTATTTATAATCAAACGAGTACAAAGAATCTGCTTCAGTGATTATGGGCATTGATGAGTGGAAATACGTAAGGCTCAGAAGGCGAAGGGTCTGAGAGCGTTTGGACGGCATGCTGCTTGATAATTAATAGGTTGCAACTCACAAGGAGACGGCTGAAATGCCTCGGGAAATAAATGAGTTGGATAAATTGATTTAGACCGCGTGTGGTTGGTTAGCGTGTTTCAGCGTTGTCAACACTTTTATATTATTTATTCGAGAGCTTCGAAGGAGAAGCCCAGTCAGGATAAAGTAATACAAAAGCGCTTGTGAAGAAAATTTTTGTCTCTTTGATTTTCTTTATGCTTATTACGCCCATGTTAGTATTTAGCATTAGGAGCATAGTGAAGGCGGTAACAAAAGGCTAAACTACCAGTTCGTTGGTCAAAGCCAGTTGAAAACATAAATATGAATAAGCAGTTCTCATTTCATCAACTCGGAAGGTTACAAGTGGATTACATTGAGAAGCCTATCTAGGGATCCATTACATTTGAATAAAGGATTACATTGAGAAACCTATCTAGAGTCTATTAGTATCTCGAAGCTGGGTCCCTAGGGATCAAAGCTGAGTCTCTAGGGATAATCCAACTGAGATACAAAGACTAGGACCAAGCTTCACTGAGACTTGATCCAAGTTCCCTACCAGTTATTGGTAGGGATATAAAGCTCCTAGAATCACAGTTGGAAGCTGATAGCTCCATAGGTAGGTAGGTGGGCTTCGAAGACCATTATTGGTTAGATTCTTTGGTCTTCGAAGCGACCGCT
This sequence comes from Rhododendron kiyosumense, assembly GCA_019656275.1. Taxonomy (NCBI): domain Eukaryota; kingdom Viridiplantae; phylum Streptophyta; class Magnoliopsida; order Ericales; family Ericaceae; genus Rhododendron; species Rhododendron kiyosumense. The sequence goes on along the minus strand of BPLS01020472.1, from coordinate 7,942 downwards.
GGATACAGCCACGTCGTAAGAAATGATGTGGCTATACCCAGAAGCCTTAGGGTGTAAGGGAAATCTCGTAAGAAATGATGTGGCTATGTGTGGAAGCTTTTCTTCAGAAACAGGGGAGGAGGCTTCATGGTGGGTTTCTTAGAAGCCCTAACTGGGAAGCTTGTTTGGAAGTTGCTGAAAGAAGAGAAGGCGGAGGAAGAAGATGCTTGGTAAGTTTTCTTTTTCCCAAGACCTTTATTTATACTAGTGAGTTTGGGAATATTCATTTATGGCACTTAAAGATGCGGTAGGTGAAGCGTTGGCACAGTAGTCTTTCTGAATAATGAAAGGTGGAAAACTGGGTTTGAGTTAATTGTGGATGTACTTGCCCAAAAGAGTCGAATATTCAATGAAAGAATAAAGTACACACTGCGTAAAGTTACAGAAAAGGACTAGTTACATTACAAATGGTAGTTAGTAGTCCTCGAAGGGAACTAAAGTTAGCATCCAAAAGGGACGTATGAGCTGCTCTTCTCCTCTGTTCTTCTCGAAGGGAAGGAATAAGTCGTGGGAGCATCGACTCATCCCTTAGTGCTTCACCGTCAAGCTCTGGGAAGCCCCTTGAAACTTCAGCTCTCTCTTCCCTAACT
>BPLS01020469.1:0-13744 GCA_019656275.1 Rhododendron kiyosumense | reverse complement strand
GGTTGGAGCACCACCCATAAGTGGCAGGATAGATTCCTAAAATAATGAAGACTGAATAATTTTCCCTACGATTGTCTGATAACGTCCATGGATTCTAGAATATTCTCGAAACGTGAGAATTTCTCTTAGACTTCATCTTTGTTACTGTTAACAAAATATTATAGGTTTCAATATTATATTTCCTATTTAGGCTAGGTTAATATTTATGTTTTTTTATTAGTTAATTTCTTAATCACGAAGTCATGTAACCTATATAAAAGCATGTTAGGGTTATGATTTGTACACAATCAATAATACATCGTTTCTTTGTCAGATTTCTTGGAAGATTCCAATCTGAAACCAATTGGTTATAAGTAAAGTAACCTCTAAAATATATTAACCAAACTTGGATGGTTTAAATGAGCAATGTGGGACAAAAGTCTAACAGTTACCCTCAACTCATTTGTTTTTTTTTTCTTGGCAAATTAAAGAAATTTATTAATCTTTGAAATAGAGATACAAAGACTAAACGGACTAAGGGTGAGATGAATAAATGCCACCCGAGACCCAACATGAAAACCCAAGAAGGCAATACGCCAACCAGGAAACACAAAGTCACAAACCGCTCATAGAGCTGCCCAAAACAAAACATGCAAAACAACACCTCGAAAACCGCTCATAACCCCAACTCATTTGTTAACAAAGTCTTGAGTACCGCATGAATATTCTCTAATACTTTAGACATGAATGACCTACCTTTTGATTGGACCTATCGAATTTATATAAAATGCGTATCAAGGGTTGGGAGAATCAGTAAACTTGCGCGCAAGCTGATTCAAACATTCCTTATAGCCGACCAAAAACAAAATCCTGAGACCGGCGTTTATTTATTTGGCAAGAAAGATTGAAAAAATCCTAGACTTGTAACGCATGATGGTATTATTGTATTTGCAACATGTGGGCCGTAGCACAAAATGGTATATACATTACAAGATATGAGGCTATTTATTATAATATACACGAGTGGTATTATAAGAGTGAAACGATGTGAACATGATAATTAATTGATTATATATTTAACATGATAGCAACATTTATATGAACAAAATAAGCACAACTGGACCACTAGAAGCAATAGAAAAACCATTATCGTACTAAAAGAAATTAAGTAAATTGCTGTTACGGTATGAAATCCGATATGCTACCTAAGAGATAAGTTAGTTAATTGAAGTTCCAAGAATAATAAATAGGCCGGAGGTGTTCGTGATCTGATGGGGCTGTTTGGGGCGTGTGGTGGCTGGTGGTGGTTTGCCCCCTAACCTCCCCCTTAATTGCATCGATTTTCATTGTCGTAAGTCGGGTTCTGGGAGGGGCCGGCTCGGCTTAATGGCGATGTTGACTTTCTGGTGGTTTGTGCAGCAGTGTTGATTGATGTGGTTAGGGTTTAGGGGGTTGGTTTGGGTGGGCTGGATCTTGGTTGGACCGGGTTAGGGTGTTTCGGGCTTTAATCTGTCTTATTTGAATATTGGGTTGAGCTGTATTGTTTTATTTGTCTTAGACCCTTGTAGACCTATAGGTGTTTTGGGCTTTGCCCTTGTGGTGTATCATCCAATTTTTTGTTGGATCCCCGTCCCCTTATTCCTGTTTTTTAATAAAATTTCATCTTTTGCCGATAAAAAAAATTATAATAATACATAGGCAACTCTGTTGGTCAAACTGATCGTTACTAGTATATTACTCCTTCCGTCTCATTTTCATTGTTCGATAATCTATGTCTCTTTTATGTCTTTTGCCTATATTTTTTAGTATGAATCTTGAAAAATATGAAATATAGATCTTATTTGATAGATCTCGATTAGTTTTATAATACAAAGTTTTCAAAATTATGAAAAACGTTATAGATTGAAAGATGTAGGCAATTAAAAAATGGCACATAATTTAAAAATGAATAATAAAAATGAGACGGAGGGAATAGTACTTGGTCGACTGAAGTTTTATACCTCAACATATTATGAAATGATGTGACGGTGATATTATGAATACTCTTTCGAATACACGGGAGCATTAAGATAATTTTGTTCCAAAAGAAAGGACAAATAAAACTGCGTCATTACGTACGATAATTAATTTTGTGCAAAATATGCAATAATATAATTAACCTTGCCGAAGAATGAAGCAGGAGCGGAAGAAATTATAAAGTAGCCTATATAAATTTTACAAGATATTTGAAATATAGTAATTTGACCATGCGTTAGCCCTGCTCCACTTTGATTTGACTACACAAAGTATTGTAATTAAGGACTGATAAACAAACTAACGACTCAATTATGAGTTCGTATTAAGTTGTTAAAAGCTCAAACAAAGCCAAGTTTGAACATTTTAATAAAGTTCGTTAAGCTTTCAAATCAAATTTGAATAAATTCATACTCGATCAGCTCTTTCAGTTTATGATGTTAAATATACAAGTTACTAGCTAAATGCAAAAATGGTCCGAAAAATTTGCAACCAAATTAAATGATGCAAAAAAAATATTATTTTAGACGTATGGATGCCAATCGGGTACTTATCGGTACCCAACAACTTGATTTTTTACACAAATGATGCAAAAATAGCAATTGAAAAATAATCGATTCGGATTTCATTCATGATTAATTAATCGAACCAACCTTTATTTTTTGAACCAAAATAATAATATCCAAAACTAAGCCTAGTTTTTTATCCGATAATAAAAAGCTTAATGAATTGGTTACCCAAGATAGGGTCACATTTTTACAAAAAAAAACACGCAACAAAATACTAGTGGATTTTCACCAAACAGTGCCACCCTCTTAGTCAAATCCTGGCTCCACCGTTGCTTCCAAGTTCCAACTTGCCTGTTGTGAAGGTTGTGGACTCACGCCTTATAATTCCATCCGTTGGGGGTGATCGATCCAAGCGTCTTATTCCGGCCGTAGATTTGTCCCAGTGTAGGACGTAACAAAATTGGGAGGGTATCAAGTTGGGTTTTGATCTCATCCTCATGCTTCATGACGAATCATTCATGTGTTCATTGGCGTGCGGAAAGAAGCATGAATTCCTAGATAGATATGGACATGCATATATTCAGGGCCGGCCGGGCGGCCGCCTTGGGCCTTTCCGTTTTGGCCCAATTATAGGGCCCCGAAAACTTATAATATACTCCCTCCGTCCCAATTTAGTTGTCACAGTTCTGTTCCAACCGGAAAAAAGAATTAGTTATATCTTTAAATTGGTAATGAATTTTATATCAAATATGGATCTTGTTTGATAGATCTCAATTTGTTCTATAATACAATATTTTCAAAATCGTCTAAAATATTATAAATTACAAGATATAATCAATTGAAAAGTGGCACGAACTCCAAAAAGTGACAAGTAAATTGGGACGGAGGGAGTATTATATATTATGTATGTGAGACATTTTATAAATGGGCAAAGTTAGCACGGTGGCAAGTTCTCTGCTCTTTAACCACAAGGTCATGAGTTCGATCTCTGCACTTTTAATTTTTTGGTGAAAGTTGTACAAAAAAACTATTGCAAATCTGTTGCTATCAAGACTTGAACTCGCGTCCTAAAGGTGGATAAACATCTTCCCATGGCTAAGCCACTGAGCCATGGAACAATTTTGTTTATCAAATTGAACAACTAATATATATAAATAGCAAAAAATGAGAGGCCCCATTTTTTAATCTCACTTAGGGCCTCAAAATTGTCAAGGCCGGACCTGCATATATTGCATTGTAAAAGTATGTGGGTACGTGGAAAGATAAGATAAACTGATAAACCCATACATGCATGCACCACTGCCAAAGCACACCACGTGCAAAAACAGGAATTTAGTAGTTGAATATTCTGGGCAGTACTACGGCTGCAAATAAATGAACCAATTTTGTACGCGACCAGCTCGAAGCTCAACTTCTAGCTCGGCTCGTTATGAGTTCGATTAATTTGTTTGCTAAGAAGCCAGCGGGAGAGATCGAATTTTAAGCTTGTTTAGTAAAACGAGTCGAGCTGGAGTTATAAGTGGTAGCTTGGCTCGTTTGTAGATATTTGGCTTGTTCATATAGAAGTTTGTTGAGTAAACGAACCGAGCTCGAACGCCTTAATGTTAAACGAACCGAGTTGACTAGTTTTGAACGAGACGAACTCGAATATCAAAACTTGGTTTAACTCAGTTCGGCTCGTTTACAACGCTACTGGACAGTGAAGACTTTTTAGGTGAGTCCCATTAGACAAAAAAAAATAAAAGGGGACTATTTAGACGAGTGGAGAGAAAATTAGTCCATGACCGTTATTTTCCCATATTGTATAGGGAACTCCACTTCAACGGGAAACGAGACTAGACCCAGGTTCCGGCCCAAAGCCCATATAGGTACTTGTGATACGGGTCGGAAGAAGGTAGAATGGGCCCAAATGAGTGGAGATTTGGTGGCTAAAACCTGGTCTGGACTGGGCTTTGAAAACAAATAATTGGGGCCCAACAAGTGGACATCAGGTGGGCCTAGAGTAGGGTCAATTTTTTAAGCTTCCATGAAACCAAAAATTTGTTGTGTAAAGCACTCATATGTACATTTGATAACCACGCATTTTTTTCACCCGAACGTGGTGGGACCTTTTCAATCTTTGCATAGGTGTGGTGGGGTCCCTTACAGATAGTAGTGTAGTGTGAAGGGACAATACTCCTTAGAGAAAGTGATGGATTACCATACCTGCACAGGCTGCACTTCCATTTTAACACCTAAAAAGACCCCACGTATTTTTTAGTGTTTGATGAATTGTGGATTAAAATATTGTTTGACTTGATTAGGGCAAGGATTAGACACATAATTAAAACTTCATAGCTAGAGTAGCTAGAATATTAGAAAACCAATTGGACCTTAATTTTTCCCTATAAACACCATCACCTATTTTTAGCATCGAGAGAAAATTAAACTCTACTCAGTTTTGAGCATAGGAATCTTGAAATTGTCATAGGAATGTGAAGTCATATCTTGAAGATTCCTACTTTTGGAATAGACTGAAATAAGAATGTTTTTTTTTTATAATAGATTCAACTAGGAGACCAAATTTCTACTCCAAAGTAAGAATCTGTTCCATCATTTATATTCTCTGATTATTCTATAAATCCCAGGCTCAATTCATAAATAAATAAAAAAGAGAAGTCACCCCAATTACTGTAAAATTTTAAATTATAGTATGTTTCACACGATATGATAACTAAATTAGAATTACTAGGGTATTAAAATTATATTAGTTCAGGTATTGATTACTGGAAATTAAATTTTTGATAGTTCAATTCTCATTCCTTCCCACTATTACGGGCACCCAAACATTGGAGTGATTATGAAGTGCTCTTGAAGCACCAAAACGTGGCAGTCCAGGGTCTTTTTTCAACGCAATGTAGGAATTAGATACTTTGTGGTGAAGCTCGCACCAATATATGTGCAGTGAAAAGGAGCTTAAAACACCACGTGGCTTTACTCAATGACCTAATATTTTTCCCAAACATACGAACATAAGTTACATGATTGTGCATGTTTGCAGAATGGGCGAGGTTCTTGGGCCTATGTCATAGGGCTGGCTTCCATATCGGAAGTTTGGGTTTGTGTGTTAAAAAGGTCCATCTTGCCATTCCTATTTAGCAATTGCCAAAGTGAGTGGTCAAATAAAATTACCCTCTTGCCCCTCCAACAAAAAAAAGGTATTATTCCCTCCGTTCCAATTTGATAGTCTACCTTTCCTTTTTTGGGTGTTCCAAAATGAAAGTCCCATTTGGCAAGTCAACACAAAAAAGGTTCAACTTTTCCCTTTTATCCTTCTTCAAAAAGAACCAAAATGTGTGTGTGAGAGATATAGAAAGAGAGTTGTATTCAATTTTGAATTCTTGAACTAACTCTTGAAGTGCCAGCCAACTTTGTGGCCCAAAACATCTCGGGATTTGTTACTTATTTATGAGAAAACAACTGGTTTCCATTTAAAGTGTACAAAAACAAGATTGCAAAAACAATTCCTAAGGATCAGGGGCAAAATTGAAAAGTTAAAATCCGTGCATGTAATAATTACACCCTCTTAAAAAGTTGGAATCCGGATTGGAACGGAGGGAGTACATAATTGTGTGGGAACGGCATCACAAGGCATGCGGATTGTGGAAGGCAAGCTGAAGCTATCAATACTTTTGGTGACATATTAACGCATTTTGAATAGCACCTTATTAGTACGAAAGTTGTGGTTTCACTGCAATGTTTGGTCAGACATCCACAGAACACATCAATCAATTTGTTCAGTTTCTTCCACTGGCTATGTTTTTTTCGGACTTCGGGTTAGTCCTGTGTAGTAAGGTGTACAATATCGTGCTACGCATTCCAGAGCCATTGGATCTTACATCCGACGGTTCAAATCTCATCTCGACAATTAACGAATCTGAGCCGTCGGAAGCACGATCTGACAGCTTAGAATGTGCACATCACTACATAACATCATCCCTCAATTTGCTTTTTTCCCTCCCCTAACTATCAAAAACCTTTTCTTTTTTACCAGTATAGTCAACCTCCACCTTCCACCTCAAATTGGAATATGCTTGTCTAGAAGAATATTCTTATGTCAATCAAACTCAAAATATACTTTCCAAGTACAGTGTAACATGTTACCGACGAATTTAGCTGGTAGAACAGATGACACATTTTTATTAAAGTAAGAATAAAAAAATGATCCGTATTGTATGTCTTATTACGAGTTCTCATTTGTCAAGAGCACGATGCGGACACAACCACATGCTAGTACTCCAATAATTCTTGATAATTTTTTGAAAACATAGCTTTGTTCGGTTCCCATTTATTTTTAGTTTTAGTTTTGGAAACTAATCATTACCCTACTTTTTTTCCCAATCATTACCCTATTTCTTCAATTATTACTTTCTCATCTCTCTCTATCTCTCTCCAATTATTATCCCTATTTTCAATCATTACTCTATTTCTCTTTTCACTTACTACCAAAACTAAACTAAACTAAACTCCCAACCAAACACTACCACATAGTTTGACCTTAACATTTATTGTATTAATCAATTGAAAGCTCGTTCGCTTTCTTAACAAGAACGTTGGGTTTCTCACCCTCCCTCTCACTAGTTTTTAGTTATACAAATGAGACATCTCAAACCTAACTAAAGAAATAATGGTAATTTTTCTTAGACCATGAATTACCCGGTCAAGCAGGCAGACTAGACTCATCAACACTTATGTTGCTCAGTGCCCGGGTTTTAGAAACCAGCAAAATACAAACTATCAATGTACTCAACGACTCATTCTGGGAAAAAAAAAGTCAATGATGTTGAATTTTTGACAAGAATTTATGATATCATGAGAAAAAAAAAGTCAAAGGTGCTAAATTTTTGAAGCCTAATTCGGTTTAATACGAAATGTCAATGTACTCAACAATTCATTTTGAAAACCACGTAAAATCTGTGTTTTGCATTTTCTTTTCTTCTTTTTTTTTTTAATTGCTCTTCACGTTTTGTGTTTTTGCTAATTTCACCGATTTCCCAATACATTTGTAAATTTTACTCATGCACATGGTGCTTTTTTGAACTTCGACATGCACGACAATCGGATAGAGTACAATTCAACTTCTCTCTCTCTCTCTCTCTCTCTCTCTCTCTCTCTCTCTCTCATAAGTTCATAACAATCTTCCAAAAATTGTTATAAATAACTCAATAATTTTTATTATCTCAAGTGTTACAATTGAGAAGGGAAAAAAAGGGATTATTTATGAGCAGTGACCAGCGTTTCAATGAACCTCAATCCATCGAACCTTGGCGCAAACTTTTCCGAAGAAGTCCCAGAGTTATTGTTTTTTCTGCTCGAATTAGCCTCCTGTTAAAAATTAAATGGCAAATTCATAAAACAAAATTCATAATTACATGTGCATAAGCAGAATAAAGGCAAGCTGGACTTAAATTAATTTATGCTTAAGAAGACAATGGGTATCATTATTGTGCCTAACTAATTTTTTAACTTAATCGTTTCTTTTGCAAGAGGAATCAAGAAAGGAATTACTTCTTGAAATTCAAAAAAATTACTCCGTAAAAGACAACCCGAAAGAGACTCAGGGCCTGTTCTCCTAGTTCGTATCTTTTAAAGTACTTATTTTTTGTTTTACGAGATATGTCATTCTCTCACAATACATCACATTTAATTTAAAAAATAAGAATTTATCTGAAAAATAAATACTTATTTAAATTAGTGGAACACAACTTAAGAAAGTATCGCCTCTCCATAACGATTAACGACTTTTTATGGAGTTCTCATCTTACATAAACTTTAACAACTTTATAAACTTTTGTTAGTTTTAGTCTGCAGTCAACTTGCAAAATTAAAATGAGCCAAAGATTCATAGAAAATAATCTATAAATAAGATTGGACCAAACCTCCCTTAAAGACAATTGATACGAAATTTGTTCTCCTTCAGGAATCTTATATTTACTTTTAGTCATTATTTTTTATTTTTTAAATTCACCTAGAAAATAAATTATTAATTTAAAATTTTTTACGTGAATCTACCCGAATTTGAAAAAGGACAATGTCAAACCCGTTCCAATAATATCACAAAGTCACGCCGACCACAGCTTAAGATTCAGTACTGCGTCAAAAAATTCCCAGCAATTCCGAAAAAGAACACACCAGATGAGGGATGAGAGACCCATGCTTTACTTTTGGTTTTTTCCCCCAAAAGCTTCACTTTTCTCTGTTTTTAAATCTTTATTTCTACTTTTGACTTAGGACCTGTTCCGCAACGCAAAATAAATACTTATTTTTTAAGAATTAAGTACTTGTTTTTTAAAAAGACAATTCAAACTCAAAAATAATTTCATTAAAATCAAAAAGTATACAATGTGGATCTTATTTAAAAGATCTTATTGAAATTTTTAATATGATGCTAAAAAAATTAAAAAATTATTTTTCGTTTGCATTATTTTTGAGTTTAAAAATATGATATAAGTAATATTTTTTAAAAAGTTTTGGAACGGGCTATAGTCTTCAAATTTTTTTAATTATAATAATACTTTTCACGCTCCTTTCTTGGTTATTGCACTCTACTTCTTCTCTTTTAGCCTGTTCCGGAACGAGTTTTAAATACTTATTTTTTAAAAAGACAATTTTAAGCTCAAAAATAATGGACTTGATGAAATCTTAAAATATACAATATAAATCTTATTTGAAAGATCTCGATACAGTGCAAAAACAAAAACAAAAAATTATTTTTTATTTATATTATTTTTTAGTTTAAAAATGTAAACTAAGTATTTTTTTAAAAAGTGTTCTGGAACGGGCGACAAATAAACTGAAAACATACGACCAATATGACTCAAATTCGAGATGGGAAATCTCTGAAAACATTTTAAAAAATCACGGTTTTAGTTTTGTTATCCCTTAAGTGGTTTTAAATCAAATTTTTATTAATCGTTTTTCCTTTTCTAATTCCTCTAGACAAACTAGAAAATTACAAGTAACTTGACCAGAAATTAGAGAGAAAGAAAAAAAAAAGTGAACGAAGAAAAGATTGGGAAGTTATTATCAGAAAACTTAATCTCTAATCTGTGGCCGAAACCGTGGAAGAACCAATTAAATCAAAAATTGGGAGTTTTCACAACTGTTAGAACCAGTATCGGTATAGAAAGCGAGATTTACCTCGGAGCGAGATCCGTGTGCCTTAGAATTGGGCACGCGAGTCGGAGAAGACGGGGAAGAAGAGATGGCGGATGCTGATGCTGCGGCGACGGACGCAGCGGCTAGGAGTCCTGTCTTCTTCATGTCGTTTGGAAGAATTTTCTGGCGCGGCGGTTTGGGGATAATTTCCTCTGAGAAGAAAATAGAAGAGGAAATTTTGAAGAGAGAGAGAGAGAGAGTTGTTAATAATGCAGGGATAACAAGTAGAGGGCCTTTGACGTTATTTATAGGGGACCCGGTCGGCGTTCGAATATTTACGCGGCAACCGCCACCCATTTCTTTATTCGGAAACTCGATTCCAGTCTTACCCTTGTGTGCTCACTCTTCCCTTAAAATAACAGTAATGTTACACACACAGCAAAAATACACAGATTTATTGTGGGATCCACTTTGGATTTCACACAAATGATTTGAGTCGGTTATTAAATGTAAAACATTTTTCTAAAGGCCTCCGCAAAAAATTAGCTCAATTCGATAGTTATAGATGCTCGATTTAATTATCAAACTTTTCATTCGGATTTCAAGATAATGACAAGTTAGATGATTGAATTAAGCTCATATAGGAATTCGATTGGGTTGATTTTTTACGAGGGCCCTTGAAAAAATATTTTACATTTAATGAACGGCTTGAATTATTTGTGTATGACTTGAAGTGAACCCCACACACGGATCTATGCATGATCTGTGTGAAAAATGTCTGTGTAAATAGACTTACCGGAGAAATAAGGTGCACTTCGCAATATAATGCCACCTTCTTGGTTTGTTATGCTTTTATGAAGTCCTTTTTTCCCTCCTCGCTGTTGGGATGCATAACGTGATGTAAAAATTATGATGAACAACTAAAAAAATAACCACGAAAAATATAATAGCGACTGTCTTTACAAAAAAAATTAATATAGACAATAAAAAGATAGATGTCTCGGCTTCTGTTTTGTTGTTTTTATTTAGTTTTTTAAACTTTGGTCTTGTTATTCCGAAGTATCGAATAATCAAAGATAATTAGGCTGTCCTTTAGTCTAACTTTTAAGAGGATTTTTGTTTGCTGTTTTATCTCAATTCTTATTACATTTTGGTCAAATATTTAAATTGCACTGCTCGTTTCGATGAGAGAAATGAGGGCTAAAAGACCCAAAGATTTAGTTTGGTAGAAGTTAGTCGTTTAAGGAAAAATCACATTTAAATTTGAAATGAGAGTGATTTTGCCACTTTTCAAATTATTAACGGTACTCCCCTGCTTCCTTGGAGAATGTCAAAAACAACTCATAGTTATTTTGCTACTTTCTAAAAGTTAACAATTTGAAAAATGACAAAATCAACCCTATTGATTTTGACAAGAGATGTCAACAGTTTGGAGAGTTGTTAAAAAGTGACCTTAAAATCCAACAAGTTCGACACTTGGAAGGGCAAACCAGTCAAGCCGCGATTAGAATTTCACCAGGGGTAGTTCCGAAATAAAAGGCTGTAGAAGAGGCTTTTCCGGCAACGTGGAGGTTGATTTTTTCGAGACGAGTTTCATTAATAGCCAGTGCTGATAGGTTGATCTTTCCAATCTGTGGCCAATATCTAAGGCACACGTGTATGGTTTGGAATCTATGGATGTGGCCACGAGAGCCCAACCAGTTTCATGGCCCGGATGAAAGACTGGTGGGGACAGCGGGTGGTGGAGTGGGATCCCGGGGTCTTGTAGTGCACTTGCATGTTATAGTGCACAACGCCAGCTGTTTATCTCAATAATTAATGGGAAATGATATTGGCACTCTAAAAATTGATGCAGACACTCCAAAAAATAAAGGAAAGTGCTTTGGAGTTACACTGATTTTGGAGTGCTTGCATCAATTTTTAGAGTGCCAATATCATTTTCCTAATTAATGGCTTGAATTTTTAAAAAACTCTTTCATAGAAGAATATTTTTTTCTTTAGAAACTTTTTTCTTTAATCCGAATAATTAAAAACACTTTTGGACGGCTGGGATTATATTTTTCAATCTTGTAGTGCTCTACAGAATCTCCGATTCCGATGGAGTGAGATACTTTAGACTTCCTGTTTCACTTTCACCAGTTACTCATGGCCCGGCTAGACATCAACTACTCCCTCGGTTCCTTTATTATGGTCTATTATTTCTTTTTGGACTATCCTTTAAAAATTGTCCATTTGAATAAGTTAATGGAAAAAATTGGATAAATTTTTTATTGTTCTTTTGAGTAGATTACTTTTTGAAAAGTTATTGAAAAAAAGTATAATAATGATATTTTCATAAAAGGTATTAGAGAAAGTTTGAATATTTGAAGCGTAGCGATGATATTTTCATAAAAAATTAGAGACACGAAATAGAATACTTATAAAAATGTCTATTTTGGACATTTCATATGCATACATGCACTTTCGTCTTTCGGCGTGACTCTTGATTGATCCTCCGAAGATTTTTTATTTGTGCGGTTGCAGTTAGTTCACAGAGAAACTGTCCAACCACCCTACGCCTGCCACGTGTCACGCTAACTGTTCTTGTCAAGTGTCAACCAACCTTTCTTGCCCACTACTTCAAAATTCGATTTTCTTTCATTAAATTCAATTATTTAATTTGATTGGTGTCTGGTTGGTTCTTGGCACAATTGAAGAAGCCCTCTCGCTGAAAAAAAAAAAGCTCTCTCCAGAACCACAAGAGAAAGCTGATGCGATTTTATTGTTTAGTGACAAGAGGCCAGAAGACCAGATTCCAATAGTGGAAGACCTTGTTTTTCTAACTTCGACGGTCAGGGCGTTTGGGTCACTCTACGCACATTTTGACTAATCTCTCATTTTCGATTACACTTAGGTAGGCCATCCACGCCTGAAGTTGAGGATTTACAAGAAATTACTTTTTTGTGGCCTAATCTCTAGAATTGAACTTTGATCAAGAAAAAAAGAAAAGAAAAGGGAAATGATTTTGCTAATCCCTTTTTTGTTAACGTCACTCCTCTGTAAGTGTATTTTCTACACTTGCGGGGAGTGACGTTAACAAAAAGAAAGTAACAAAATCAGCAGCCAAAGAAAAAGAAGATCAAGTGTCTTGTAAGTTGTAACATATGGCTGTGGGCATCAGTTAAGAGAGCTTCAATTTATTGTGAAGTATATCTATGCACGCTATGATGCTGAAATACTAACGATTTAAAGAATACATGCCCTGCACTGCACTACAACGAATATACCAATGGACCAATGGTGCTCATTTTTTGTAGAAATGCTTGAGTTGACCTTTAGGAAAGTGGTGTCATTTAATTTGTGGCATCCCATTTGGGCATAAATCAGGAATGAAAGTAGAAATGCTTTGAGAGTTGACCTTTAGGAAAGTGGTGTCATTTAATTTGTGGCATCCCGTTTAGGCATGGTGGAAAATTATTTTGATGGGTGTTATAATAGTTGGTCGTACATGTATGCACCTTTCTAGTCAAAAAGCTATATATGCACTATCACAACGATTATACCAATGGACCAATGGTGCTCATTTTTTGACAATTTTGTGAAGCACAAAATCAAAGTTGATTTTTGGTTTTTTTAAGAGAAAAAAGGGTGGATCGAATTGAGTCAACATAGTGATCCTGGTCAACTGGAAAACCCATCCGACCTAGAATGTTCGGATTTGAGCCACGGCCGAATTGAGTTAACGTCGCGGGCTCTGTTATCAAGCCTCCGCCAAAGTGCAAGTTAAATTGAAGACTCCTGACCAGGGCTTCTAGCTCAGTTGGTTGTGTATAAGTAGTTAGGTGCCAAGAGGTTCTGAATTTGAGCTGAAAGAACACTGTCATATCTCGTGTAGTAATCTAAGTTAACTAGCATACCAACTTCTACTATCTAGCGAAAAAAATTGAAGCCTCCTCTTTCAATCATTTGGTCCCAAATATCAAATTCAAGACCGATAGGTCAGGAGCAACCTTATGTTAGCTGCTCCAACCACCTGCACTACAATGTTTGGCTTTAAACGCCCTATAGTTCCCACATATATTGTCACACCCCAAAAATGAGAAGTGACCGGCCATGAACCATGAGGC
>BPLS01020450.1:0-23240 GCA_019656275.1 Rhododendron kiyosumense | reverse complement strand
AAATCATTCATAAATATCAATCTAGAGTCTAGACTAAATTACCAAATCCAAATACTAACACCCAAGTCTAAAACCAGTCCGCACATCTCAAACTTTACCTCCCAATACTAAATCACAGAATTTGTCCAAAATCTACCTGTCATTGCCTAACTTTTATTAACCCGATAAAACCCAAACTCCTAGCCTCCATATAAAAAGATATAAACAGAGATATAAGAGGGCAAGTTATTGATTTACCTTCGAAAAACCCACAATTTATTAACTCCACTATGCACACTAGCACCGCATCATCACCACACGCACGCAGCAACACATCACCACGCACAGGCACAAGCACCACCTTCATGCGCGCGGGCTCTCTCTCACACACACACACACACAAATATAATAACATGCTCCAATGTCCAACACCTGGGTTTGTCCATTCCGAAAAGATATAATAAACAGCACCACCTAAAATCCTTAAATTTCACCCCGCATCTTAAGGACGGACTCCATGCGCACTAACCAAAAATAAAACATTCCATTGAATCTTGCATTAAATACTCCTTGTCATTTCCTATTACCAACCCAAAAGTCTCAACACCGGACCGCCCACCTCAAGCTTTACCCCCCAATACTAAATCACACACCACATCCAAAATCTACCTATCATTACCTGACCTTTATTAGCTCAAATGCAGCAAAACTCCTAGCCTCCATATAGAAAGATATACACAGAGTTCTAAGAGGGAAAGCTATGGTTTTCACTCTAAAAAACCACAAAATTATCCACTCCACGAAGCACACCAGCACTGTATCACCACAAGCACGCAGCACCACATCACCACGCACAGTCAAAATCACCACCTTCGTATGCAATCTCGCTCTCTCCCTCTCTCTCTTTCTCTATGAAATAGAACGAGACCAACCCAAGGCAATGCAACTCGATCACAGAAAAAAAACCAAAAGCACCACATCGCCACGCACAATCACAAGCACCACCTTCGTGATCTCTCTCTCTCACACACTCACAAACAAATATAATAACATTCACCAATGTCCAACGCCAGAGTTTGTCCATTCCGAAAAGAGATAACAAATATCACCACCTATAATCCTTAAATTTCTACCCGTGTCTTGAGCACCGACTCCATGCGCACTAACCCAAAATGTAACAGTATTGAATCTTGCATTAAAATATTCCACTAAATCTTGCATTAAAATATTCCATGTCATTTCAAAAACACATCTGTAATTTATCCCCAAAACTAGGAGTTTAAACAATTAGCCGCAAATGCATTGACAACTCTAAAACTACTAATCAACAAGTCGATAATACTCCATTTTTACTTGCATGGCACGATAACAACTCCAATCTCATAAGTTTACGCACGCATATTCTCTTTTTCCAATGCTTCCCATAATTCCACAAATCGTACTACATTAAACTTTCAAATCACCACCGGTGCAGTCTATAACTTTAGTGTCATGTAACCCAACAAATTATTATAATCCCCTAATATATACTCAAACCAGCCCGAACACTCACATTCTGATATAGCCATAGCCCATTATATGGCCTTTCAAATCAAGCGGACGTAACATTAACAAAATCTATTCATTTATTATTTTTTTATCGGATTTGAACGACGTAACATCAGAATTTTTAACAATCTAACCACTATTCATTACCTAATAAATGTCAACAAATCCGATAATATTTTAAAAGACAATCATAATTATTGGCCTCTCCTAACAAAACATAACCACGACTCAACAAAGATACCAAGTATACCAATGATGGACCAATCAAAGAGCAACAATTCAAGAGTATACAGGATGTAGCAAGCATTATAAAGAAAAAAGTTATAACACAACATCAATTAATAAAACTAGCCCATCCTACATACGAAATCGAAGCAATCCACCCAGTTACGTTCTTAAATCAATTTTCAAGTGTACTATCTCAAATACAATTTCTTCATATTCAATACCACCGTAATTGAACTACATTCACTGACTAAGGTATGTATAAACTATACTATTTGTGATTATTCCAATAATATAGAAAACCACTTACAACATTCACCTCCAATAACCTATCCAAAACCTACATGAAAAAATGTCACTAAAATTGTATCGACGCAACGCAATCACGGAAAGAGAGACCAGCCGATACACAAATAAATCATATACGAATACCAATCTAGAGTATAGACTAAATTACTAAATCCTATTACCAACCCCAAAGTCTTAACACCGGACCGCACACCTCAAGCTTTTCCCCCAATAATAAATCACACCCCACATCCAAAATCTACCAGTCATTACTTAACTTTTATTATCCCAATTACAGCCAAACTCCTAGCATCCATATAGAAAAACATACACAAAGTTCAAAGAGGGAAAGCTATTGTTTGCATTCAAACAAACCACATAATTATCCACTCCATGAAGCACACTAGCACTGTATCACTACAAGCACGCAGCACCACATCTCCACGCACAATCAAAACCACCACCTTCATATGCGCTCTCGCTCTCTCTATATCTTTCTCTCCGCCTATCTCTCTCTGAAATAGAATTAAACCAACCCAAGGCAATGCAACTCGATCACGGGAAAAAAATCACCAGCACCACATCACCACGCACATTTACAAGCACCACCTTCATGATCTCTCTCTTTCACACACACAAATATAATAACATTCACCAATGTCCAACCCCGGGGTTTGTCCATTCCGAAAAAATATAATAAGCATCACCACCTAAAATCCTTAAATTCTACGGGCATCTTGAGAACCAAGTCCATGCGCACTAACCCAAAATGTAACATTAAATCTTTAATTAAAATATTCCACTGAATCTTGCATTAAAATATTTCTGGTCATTTCAAAAACACATCTCTAATTTATCCCCGAAAGTAGGAGTTTAAACAATTAGCCGCAAATGCATTGAAAACTCTAAAACTACTAATCATCAAGTCGACAATACTCGATATGTACTTGCATGGCACGTAACAACTGCAATCTCATAAGTTTACGCACACATATTCTCTTTTTCCAATTCTTCCAATAATTCCACAAATCGTACTCCATTAAACTTTCAAATCACCACCGGTGCAGCCTATCACTTTAGTGTCATGTAACCCAACAAATTTTTATAATTCCCTTCTATATACTCAAACCAGCCCGAACACTCACATTCTAATATAGCCATAGCCCATTATATGACCTTTCAAATCAAGCGGACGTAACATTGCCAAAATGTATCCATTTATTGTCAACAAATGTCAACAAATCCAAGAATATTTTAAAAGACAATCATAATTATTGACCTCTTCGAAAAAAACCTAACCACGACTCAACTAAGAAACCAAGTATACCAATGATGAACCAATCAAAAGAGCAACAATTCAAGAGTGTACGAGATGTAGCAAGTATTATAAAGAAAAAAGTTATAACACATCAAACAATTAAACTAGTCCATCCTACAAATGAAATCGAAGCAATCCTCTAAGTTACGTTCTTAATTCAATTTTCAAGCATACTATCTCAAAAACAATTTCTTCATATTCAATACCACCGTAATTGAACTACATTCACTCACTAAGGTAGGCATAAATTATACTACATCTGATGATCCCAATAATATAGAAAACCATTTGCTACATTTTCCTTCAATAACCTATCAAAAACCTATGTGAAAAAATAATGTCACTGCAATAGTATCGCCCAATAACCATTACCTATTTAATACTATTTTCTATACCGATACACACTTAAACAACCGCCTGAGCCCGAAGGCAACGCAATGCAATCACGGAAAGAGAGACCAGCCTATACACAAATAAATCATATACGAATACCAATCTAGAGTATTGACTAAATTACCAAATCCTTTTACCAACCCCAAAGTCTTAACACCCGACCGCAAACCTCAAGCTTTTCCCCCCAATACTAAATCACACACATCCAAAATCTACCTGTCATTACCAAACTTTTATTAGCCCAATTGCAGCCAAACTCCTAGCCTCCATTTAGAAAGATATAAACAGAGTTCTAAAAAGGAAACCTACTGTTTTCACTCCAACAAACCAAAAAATTATCCACTCCACGAAGCACACCAGCACCGTATCACCACAAGCACGCAGCACTACATCACCACGCACAGTCAAAACCACCACATGTGTGTGCACTCTCGCTCTCTCTTTCTTTCTCTCTATCTCTCTCTGAAATAGAATTAAACCATCCCAAAGCAATGTAACTCGATTACGAAAAAAAAAATCACAAGCACCACATCACCATGCACAATCACAAGCCCCACCTTCGTGATGTCTCTCTCTTTCTCTCTCTCACACAAATATAATAACATTCACCAATGTCAAATGCCGGGATTTGTTCATTCCGAAAAGATATAATAAATATCAACAAAGATATAATAAATATCAACACCTAAAATCCTTAAATTTCCAACCGCATCTTGAGGACCGACTCCATGCGCACTAAACCAAAATGTAACAGCATTGAATCTTGCAATAAAATATTCCTCATCATTTCAAAAACACATCTCTAATTTATCCCAAAACACTTCTCTAATTTATCCCCAAAGTAGGAGTTTAAACTATTAGTCGCAAATGCAATGACAACTCTAAAACCACTAATCATCAAGTCGAGAATACTCTATATTTACTTGCATGGCACCATAACAACTCCAATCTCTTAAGTTTTCACACACATTCTCTTTTTCCTATTCTTCCCATAATTCCACAAATCGTACTCCATTAAACTTTCAAATCACCACTGGTGCAGTCTATCACTTTAGTGTCATGAAACCTAACAAATTATTATAATTCTCTTCGACATACTCAAACCAGCCCAAGCACTCACATTCCGATATAGCCATAGCACATTATATAGCCTTTCAAATCAATCGGACGTAACATTGCCAAAATCTATCCAATTATTGTCGAGTTCTCAACACCAAACTCCTACTACAACGATTCAAAAAACCCACATTTTCAATAACCAACTATTGCCAATTTAAACATTTAGTATTTTATTTTTTTATCGGATTTGAACGACGTAACATCGGAATTATGAACAATCTAACCACTATTCATTACCGAATAAATGTCAACAAATCCAGGAATATTTTAAAAGACAATCATAATTATTGACCCCTCCTAATAAAACATAACCACAACTCAACTAAGAAACCAAGTATACCAATGATGAACTAATCAAAGAGTAACAATTCAAGATTGTACGGGATGTAACAAGTATTATAAAGAAAAAAGTTATAATACATCAAACAATTAAACTAGTCCATCCTACAAACGAAATCGAAGCAATCCTCTCAGTTACATTCCTAAATCAATTTTCAAGCGTACTATCTCAAAAACAATTTCTTCATATTCAATACCACCGTAATTGAACTACATTCACACACCAAGGTATGCATAAATTATACTACGTGTGATTATCCTAATAATATAGAAAACCACTTACTACATTTTCCTTCAACAACCTATCCAAAACCTATGTGAAAAAATGTCACTGCAATTGTATCGCCCGATAACCATTACCTATTCAATACTATTTTCTATACCGATACACACTTAAACACCCGCTTGAGCCCGAAGGCAACGCAATGCAATCACGGAAAGAGAGACCAGCCTATACACAAATAAATCATATACGAATACCAATCTAGAGTATAGACTAAATTACCAAATCCTATTACCAACCCAAAGTCTTAACACCGGACCGCACACCTTAAGCTTTTCCCCCCAATACTAAATCACACACCACATCCAAAATCTACCGATCATTATCTAACTTTTATTAGCCCAATTCCAACCAAACTCCTAGCCTCCATATAAAAAGACATAAACAGAGTTCTAAGAGGGAAAGCTATTGTTTTCACTCCAAAAAACCACAAAATTATCCACTCCACGAAGCACACCAGCACCGCATCACCACAAGCACGCAGCACCACATCACCACGCACAGTCAAAACCACCACCTTCATATGCGCTCTCTCTCTCTCTCTCTGTATCTTTCTCTCTCTCTATCTCTCTCTATAGTAGAATTAGACCACCCAAAGGCAATACAACTCGATCACGAGGAAAAAATAACAAGCACCACATCACCACGCACAATCACAAGCACCACCTTCATGATCTCTCTCTCACTCTCTCACACACACACACACACAAATATAATAACATTCACCAATGTCCAATGCCAAGGTTTGTCCATTCCGAAAAGATATAATAAACATTACCACCTAAAATCCTTAAATTTCTACCCTCATCTTGACGGTCGATTCCATGCGCCGTAACCCAAAATGTAACAACATTGAATCTTGCATTAAAATATTCCACTGAATCTTGCATTAAAATATTCCTTGTCATTTCAAAAACACATCTCTAATTTATCCCCAAAAGTAGGAGTTTAAACAATTAGCCGTAAATGTATTGACAACTCTAAAACTATTAATCATCAAGTCGATTATACTCCATATTTACTTGCACGACACGATAACAACTCAAATCTCAAAAGTTTACGCACACATATTCTCTTTTTCCAATGCTTCCCATAATTCCACAAATCGTACTATACTAAACTTTCAAATTACCACGGGTGCAGTCTATCACTTTAATGTCATGTAACCCAACAATATATTATAATACCCTTCTATATTGTCAAACCAGTCCGAACACTCACATTTTGATATAGCCATAGCCCATTATATGGCCTTTCAAATCAAACGGACGTAAAATTGCAAAAATCTATCCATTTATTGTCAAGTTCTACAAACCAAACTCCTAATACAACGATTAGAAAAACCCACATTTTTAATAACCAACTATTGCAAATTTAAAACATTTAGTCGTCTATTTTTTTATCCGATTTGAATGACGTAACATCGGAATTATTACCAATCTTACCACTATTCATTACCTAATAAATGTCAACAAATACGAGAATCTTTTAAAAGACAATCATAATAATTGACACCTCCTAACAAAATATAACGACGTCTCAACTAACATATCAAGTATACCAATGATGGACCAATCAAATAGCAACAATTCAAGAGTATACATGATGTTGCGAGCATTATGAAGAAAAAAGTTATAACACAACATCAAACAACTAAACTAGCCCATCCTACATACAAAATCGAAGCAATCCTCTCAGTTCCGTTCTTAAATCAATTTTCAAGCATAGTATCTCAAACACAATTTCTTCATATTCAATACCACTGTAGTTGAACTACATTCACTCACTAAGGTATGCATAAAGTATAATATGTGTGATTATCCCAAAAATATAGAAAACCCACACACTACATTCTCCTCCAATAACCTATCCAAAATCTACGTGAAAAAATGATATCACTGTAATTGTTATCACCTGAAGACTATTACCTACTTAATACTATTTTTTATAAGGATACACACTTAAACACCCGCTTGAGCACGAAGGCAATGCAACGCAATTACGGAAAGAGAGACCAGCCTTTACACAAATAAATCATATACGAATACCAATCTAGAATAAAGACTAAATTACCAAATCCTATTACCAACCCCAAAGTTTTAACACCGGACCGCACAACTCAAGGTTTGCACCCCAATACTAAATCACACACCACATCCAAAATCTACCTGTCATTACCAAACTTTTATTAGCCCAATTGCAGAAAATTCCAAGCCTCCATATAGAAAGATGTAAACAGAGTTCTAAAACGGAAAGCTATTGTTTTCACTCCAACAAACCAAAAAATTATCCACTCCACGAAGCACACCAGCTCTGTATCACCACAAGTACGCGGCACCACATAACCACGCACAGTCAAAATCACCATCTTTGTATGCGCTCGCGCTCTCTTTGTATCTTTCGCTCACTCTCTATCTCTCTCTGAAATAGAATTAGACCAACCTAAGGCAATCCAACTCGATTACGATAAAAAAATCACAAGCACCACATCACCACGCACAATCACAAGCACCACATTCGTTATCTCTCTCTCTCTCACACACACAAATATAACACTCACCAATATCGAACGCCGGGTTTTGTCCATTTCGAAAAGATATAACAAACATCACCACCTAAAATCCATAAATTTCTACCCACATCTTGAGGACCGACTCCATGCGCTCTAACCCATAATGTAACAGCATTGAATCTTGAACTAAAATATTCCTCGTCATTTAAAAAACACATCTCTATTTTATCTCCAAAAGTAGGAGTTTAAACAATTAGCCGCAAATGCATTGACAACTCTAAAACTACTAATCATCAAATCAGTAATACTCTATATTTACTTGCATGGCACGATAACAACTCCAATCTTAGAAGTTTACGCACACATTCTCTTTTTCCAATTCTTCCCATAATTCCAGAAATCATACTCAATTAAACTTTCAAATCACCACCGGTGCAGTCTATCACTTTAGTGTCATATAACCCAACAAGTTTTGTTTTGTTTTAATTTTGTTTCCAATCATTGCCCTACTTCTCCAATCATTACCCTTTTTTCAATTATTACTTTTTCATCTCTCTCTATCTCTCTCCAATCATTACCCCTATCTTCAATCATTACTCTATTTCTCTCTCCACCCACTACCAAAACTAAACTAAACTAAACTCCCAACCAAACACTACCATTATAATTCCCTCCCATATACTAAAACCAGCCTGAACACTCACCTTCTGATATAATCATAGCCGATTATATGGCCTTTCAAATCAAGCGGACGTAACATTGCCAAAATCTATCTATTTATTGTCAAGTTCTCAACACCAAACTCCTACTACAACGAATAGAAAAACCCACATTTTCAATAACCAACTATTGCCAACTTAAAACATTTAGTCTTTCATTTTTTTATTGGATTTGAACAACATAACATCGGAATTATGAACAATCTTACCATTATTCATTACCTGATAAATGTCAACAAATTCGAGAATATTTTAAAAGACGATCATAATTATTGACCCCTCCTAACAATACATAACCACAACTCAACTAAGATACCAAGTATACCAATGATGGACCAATCAAAGAGCAACAATTCAAGAGTGTACGGGATGCAGCGAGCATTATAAAGAAAAAAGTTATAAAAAAACATCAAACAATTAAACTAGTCCATCCTACATACGAAATCGAAGCAATCCTCTAAGTTACGTTCTTAAATCAATTTTCAAGCATACTATCTCAAGTACAATTTCTTCATATTCAATACCACCGTACTTGAACTACATTCACTCACTAAGGTATGCAAAAACAATACTATGTGTGATTACCCCAATAATATAGAAAACCACTTACTACATTCTCATCCAATAACCATCAAAAACCTACGTGAAAAAATGATGTCACTGCAATTGCATCGCCCAATGACTATTACCTATTTAATACTATTTTTTATTCCAATATACACTTAAACACCCACTTGTGCCCGAAGGCAACGCAGCGCAATCACAGAAAGAGAGACCAACCTATACACAAATAAATCATATACGAATACCAATCTAGAGTATAGACTAAATTACCAATTCTTATTACCAACCCCAAAGTCTTAACACCGGACCGCTCACCTCAAGCTTTACCCCCAATACTAAATCACACACCACATCCAAAATCTACCTGTCATTACCTAACTTTTATTAGCCCAATTGCAGCCAAACTCCTAGCCTCCATATAGAAATATATAAACAAATTTCTAAGAAGGAAAGCTATTTTTTTCACTCCAACAAACCACAAAATTACCCATTCCACGAAGCACACTAGCACCGTATCACCACAAGCACGCAGCACCACATCACCACGCATAGTCAAAACCACCACTTTTGTGTGCGCTCTCACTCTCTCTCTCTCTCTCTCTCTCTCTGAAATATAATTAGACCAACCCAAGGCAATACAACTCAATCACAGGAAAAAAAACTAGCATGTACACAAATAAATTGTATACAGATATCAATCTAAACTCTAGACTAAATTACCAAATTCTATTACTAACACCCAAATCTAAAACCAGACCCCACATCTCAAACTTTACCTCCCAATACTATATCACAGAACACATCCATAATCTACCCGTAATTGTCTAAAGTTGTTTAACCTGATAGCACCCAAAATCCTAAGCTCCATATAGAAAGATATAAACAGAGTTCTAAGAGGGCAAGTTATTGATTTAATTCCGACAAACCCACAACTTATTAACTCCACTATGCACACCAACACCGCATCACCACCACACGCACACAGCACCACGCACAACCTTCGTGCGTTCTCTCTCTGTCATCACCACGCACAACCTTCGTGCTCTCTCTCTCTCACAAATATAATAACATACACCAATGTCCAACGCTGAGGTTCGTCCATTCCGAAAAGATATCATAAACATCCCCACCTAAAATCCATAAATTTCACCCCACATCTTGAGGACCGACTCTAAGCGCACTAACCCAAAATGTAATAGCATTGAATCTTTCATTAAAATATTCCATTGAATCTTGCATTAAAATATTCCTTCTCATATCAACACATCTCAAATTTATCTCTAAAAGTTCGAGTTTAAACAATTAGCCGCAAATTCATTGAGAACTCCAAAACTACTAATTATCGAGTCGGTAATACTCTATATTTACTTGCATGGCACGATAACAACTCCAATCTCATAAGTGTACCCACACATATTTTCTTTTTCCTAAGCATCCGTAAATTCTACAAATCATACTGCATTAAACATTCAAATCACCACCGGTACAATTTATCACTTTAGTGTCATGTCACCCAACAAATTTACTATAATCCCCTTCTATATACTCAAACCAACCCAAAAACTCACATTTTGATATAGCCATAGCCCAATACATGGCTTACAAATCATTCGGACGTAACCTTACCAAAACCTATCCATTTATTGTAAAGTTCTCAAAACCAAACTCCTACTACAACGATTAGAAAAACCACATTTTCAATAACCAAATATCGGCACTTTAAAATATTTAGCCTTTCATTTTTTTTTCGGATTGGAACGACATACCATCGGAATTATGAACAATCTTACCACTATTCATTACCTAATAAATATCAACAATTCCGAGAGAAATTTGAAAGACAATCGCAATTATTGACCCCTCCTAACAAAACAAAACCATGTCTCAACTAAGATACCAAGTATACAGATGATGGACCAATCAAAGATCAACAATTCAAGAGTATACGTGATGGAGCGAGCATTATAAATAACGAACTTATAGCACAACCACAAACAATTAAACTAGCAAATCCTACCTACGGAATCAAAGCAATCTTTTCAATAACGTTCTTAAATCAATTTCCAAGCGTACTATATCAAATACAATTTCTTCAAATATCAAATACAATTTCTTCAAATTCAATACCACCGTAATTGAACTACATTCAGTCACTAAGGTAGGCATAAACTACACTATGTGTGATTATCCCAATAATATAGAAAACCACTTACTACATTCTCCTCCAATTATCTATCCAAAACCTACACAAAAAAATGATGTCACAGCAATTGTATCGCCCGATGATTATTACCTACTTAATACTATTTTTTATACTGATACACGCTTAAAAACCCGCTTGAGCCCAAAGGCAACGCAACTCAATCACGGAAAGAGAGACCAGCCTATACACAAATAAATCATATACAAATACCAATCCAGAGTACAAACTAAATTACAAAATTTTATTACCAACACCCAAGTCTTAACACTAGACCGCACACCTCAAACTTTACCCCCCAATACTAAATCACAGACCACATCCAAAATCTACCAATCATTGTCTAACTTTTATTAGCCCAATAGCACCCAAAATTCTAGCCCCCATATAAAAAGATATAAAAAGAGTTCTAAAAGGGAAAGCTATATTTTTCACTCCAACAAATAACAAAATTATCAATTCAACCATGCACACCAGCACTACACCATAGGCACGCATCACCACAACACCACGCATAGTCACAACCACCACCTTCGTCTGCACTCTTGCTATCTCTCTGTCTCTCTCTTTAAAATAGAATTAGCCCAACCCAAGCAAATGCAACTCTATCACGGAGAACAAGACTAGCATGTACACAAATAAATCATATATAAATATCAATCTAGAGTCTAGAATAAGTTACCAAATCCAATTACAAACACCTAAGTCCAAAACCAGACCGCACATCTCAACTTTACCTCCCAATACTAAATCATAGAACACTTCCAAAACCTATCTGTCATTGCCTAACTTTTATTAAGCCAATAGCACCCAAACTCCTAGCCTCCAAATAAAAAGATTAAACAGAGTCCTAAGGGGACAAGTTGTTGATTTAACTCTAACAAACCCACAACTTACTAACTCAATTATGCACACAAGCACCGCCTCACCACCACACACACGCAGCACCACATCACCATGCAGAGTCACAAGCACCACCTTCAGGCTCACGCTCTCTCTCTCTATCTCTCTCTCAATCACACACAAATACATAATATACACCAATGTCCAACGCCTGGGTTTGTCCATTCTGAAAAGATATAACAAATATCACCACCTAAAATCCTTAAATTTCACCACATCTTGAGGGCCAACTCCATGCGCACTAACCCAAAATGTAACAGCATTGAATCTGGCATTATAATATTCCATTGAATCTAGCATTAAAATATTCCTTGTCAATTCAAATACACATCTCCAATTTATCCCCAAAAGTATGAGTTTAAACAATTAGCCGCAAATGCATTGAGAACTCCAAAACTA
The DNA here is from genome assembly GCA_019656275.1 of Rhododendron kiyosumense. Lineage (NCBI taxonomy): Eukaryota > Viridiplantae > Streptophyta > Magnoliopsida > Ericales > Ericaceae > Rhododendron > Rhododendron kiyosumense. The sequence continues at coordinate 10,451 of BPLS01020450.1, read as the reverse complement.
CTAACCATCAAGTCAGTAATACTCCATATTTACTTGCATAGCGCAATAACAACTCCAATCTCATAAGTTTACCCACACATATTTTCTTTTTCCTAAGCTTCCCATAATTCCACAAATCGTACTGCATTAAACTTTCAAATCACCACCGGTGCAGTCTATCACTTTAGTGTCATGTCACCAAACAAACTATTATAATCCCCTTCTATATACTAAAACCAACCCAAACACTCACATTCTGATATAGCCATAGCCCATTACATGGCCTTCCAAACCAAGCGGACGTAACCTTGCCAAATCCTATCCATTTATTGTCATGTTCTCAAAACCAAACTCTTACTACAGTGATTAAAAAAATCCACAATTTTAATAACCAACAATTGCCACTTCAAATAATTTAGTCCTTAATTTTTTTATCGGAATGTAATGACTTAACATCGGAATTATGAACGTTCCTACCACCACTCATTACCTAATAAATATCAACAATTCCGAGAGTATTTTAAAAGACGGTCATAATTATTGACCCGTCCTAACAAAACAGAACCACGTCTCAACTAAGAAGCCAAGGATACAAATGATGGACCAATCAAACAGCAACAATTCAAGAGTATACAGGATGTAGCGAGCATTATAAATAAAAAAGTTATAGCACAACCTCAAACAATTAAACTAGCCCATCCCACATACAAAATCGAAGCAATCCTCTCAATTACGTTCTTAAATCAATTTTCAAGCATACAACCTCAAATACAATTTCTTCAGATTCAATACCACCGTAATTGAACTACATTCACTCACTAAGGTATGCATAAACTATACTATGTGTGATTATCCCAATAATATAGAAAATCACTTACTATCTCCTCCAATTACCTATCCAAAACCTACAGGAAAAAATTATGTCATTGCAATAGTATCGCCCAAAGACTATTACCTACTTAATACTCCCTCCGTCCCTAATTAACTGTCCACTTTCACTTTTTCCAAATTTTTTTAAATGAGTTATATCTTTTAATTTATATTGTTTTTCATAATTTTCAAAATTTTGTCTAATAGAATCAATCGAGATCTATCAAACAAGATCCATATTGAATATAAAAAATATTTTACTTCGGAAGATATAAATGATTTTTTAAAATGTTCGGAATAGTAACATGGACAATTAATTAGGGACGGAGGGAATACTATTTTTTATACCGATACACGCTTAAATACGCCCTTGAGCCCGAAGGCAACGCAACTCAATCATGAAAAGAGAGACCAGCCTATACACAAATATATCATATACAATTACAAATCTAGAGTATAGACTAAATTACCAAATCTTAAAACCAAACCGTACACCCCAAGCTTTACCCCCCAATAGTAAATCACAAACCACATCCAAAATCTACACTTCATTGCCCAACTTTTATTAGCCCAATAGCACCCAAACTCCTAGCCTCAATATAAAGAGATATAAACAGAGTTCTAAGAGGGAAAGCTATTGTTTTCACTCCAACAAACCACAAAATTATCCACTCCATTACACACAACATCACCACAGCCACGCATCACCACAACCACCACCTTTGTCTGCACTCTTGCTCTCTCCCTGTCTCTTTCTGAAATAGAATAAGCCCAACCCAAGCCAATGCAACTCGATCACAAAAAAAAAGACTAGCATGTACACAAATAAATCATTCATAAATATCAATCTAGAGTCTAGACTAAATTACCAAATTCCATTACTAACACCCAAGTCTAAAACCAGACCGCACATCTCAAACTTTACCTCCCAATACTAAATCACAAAATATGTCCAAAATCTACCTGTCATTGCCTAACTTTTATTAACCCGATAAAACCCAAACTCCTAGCCTCCATATAAAAAGATATAAATAGAGTTATAAGAGGGCAAGTTATTGATTTAACTCCGAAAAACCCACAATTTATTAACTCCACTATGCACACTAGCACCGCATCACCACCACAAGTACTACCTTCATGCGCACGCGTGCTCTCTCACACACACACACTCACACACAAATATAATAATATACACCAATGTCCAACGTCTGGATTTGTCCATTCCGAAAAGATATAATAAACATGACCACCTAAAATCCTTAAATTTCACCCCGCATCTTGAGGACCGACTCCATGCGCACTAACCCAAAATAAAACATTCCATGGATTCTTGCATTAAAATATTCCTTGCCATTTCAAAAACACATCACAACCATAAAACTACTAATCATCAAGTCAATAATACTCCAAATTTACTTGCATGGCACGATAACAACTCTGATCTCATAAGTTTACCCACACATTTTATTTTTCCTAAGCTTCCCATAATTCCACAAATCGTACTGCATTAAACTTTCAAATCACCACTGGTGCAATCTATTACTTTAGTGTCATGTCACCCAACAAATTATTATAATTCCCTTATATATACTCAAACCAACCCGAACACTCACATTCTGATATAGCCATAGCCAATTACATGGCCTTTCAAATCAAACGGACGTAACCTCCAAAACCTATCCATTTATTGTCAAGTTCTCAAAACCGAACTCCTACTACAACGATTAGAAAAACCCACAATTTTGATAACCAACTATTGCCACTTTAAAACATTTAGTCTTTTATTTTTTCTATCAGATTGGAACAACGTAACATCGAAAAGGATTCATGTAGCCGACCCCAAGTGACTGGGACATAGGGCTCGGTTTGGTTTGGTTTAGTTTCATTGGAACAACGTAACATCGAAATTATGAACATTCTTACCACTATTCATTACCTAATAAATATCAACAATTCTGAGAGTATTTTATTAGACAATCATAATTATTGACCCCTTCTAACAAAACAAAACCACATCTCAACTAAGAAACCAAGTATACAAATGATGAACCAATCAAAGAGTAACAATTCAAGAGTATACGGGATGTAGTGAGCATTATCAATAACAAAATTATAACACAGCCTCACACAATTAAACTAGCCCATCCTACATACGAAATCGAAGCAATCCTCTCAGTTACGTTCTTAAATCAATTTCCAAGCGTACTATCGCATATACAATTTCTTCAGATTCAATACCACCATAATTGAACTACATTCAGTCACTAAGGTATGCATAAACTATGTGTGATTATCCCAACAATATAGGAAACCACTTGCTACATTCTCCTCTAAACCTACAAGAAAAAATGATGTCACTGCAATTGTGTAGCCCGATGACTATTATCTCCTTAATACTTTTTTTAATACCGATACACGCTTAACCATTCAATCACAGAATGAGAGACTAGCCTATACACAAATAAATATCACATAAATACCAATCTAGAGTCTACACTAAATTACCAAATCCTATTACCACCTAAATCTTAACTCCTAACGGCACACGTCAAGCTTTACCTCACAATACTGAATTACAGTGCACATCCAAAATCTACCTGTCATTGCCTAACTTCTATTAGCCCAATAGCACCCAAACTCCTAGCCTCCATATAAAAATATATAAATAAAGTTCTAAGATTGAAAGTTATTGTTTTAACTCCAACAAACCCACAACTTATCCATTCCATTATGCACACCAGCATTGCTTCACCACACGCACGCAGCACCACATCACCATGCACAGTCACAAGCACCACCTTCGTACACACACACTCTCTCTCCCCCAAATAGAATTAGCCCAACCCAAGGCAATGCAACTCGAATCACTCGATCACGGAAAAAGAGACTAGCCTGTTCACAAATAAATTGCATATAAATACCAATCCAGAGTCTAGACTATATTACCAAATCCTATTACTAACACCTAAGTCTAACATCAGACCGCACACCTCGAGCTTTACCTCCCAATACTAAATCACAGTGCACATCCAAAATCTACCTGTCATTGCCTCACTTTTATTAGCCTAACAACACCCAAACTCCTAGCCTCCATATAAAAAATTAAAAACAAAGTTCTACGAGGGGACATTATTGTTTTAACTCCCAACAACTCCACAATGCACACGAGCACCGCATCACTATACGCATTAGCACATCACCACGCACAGCCACAAGCCCAACCCCCCCCCCCCCCCCCTCCCCACAAATATAATGACAAACACCAATGTCCAACTCAAGAGTTCGTCCATTCCGCAAATTGGTATAGATTGGATGAAAAGAATTATTACCTCAGAGAAAACCAAAATGAGCATCTCCCAAGAGACTTCAACCGCCGCTATTGTTCTCTCCCTCTCCAAAAACATTATATTACAATAAAACCCTAGTTCAATGTACTTGCACTCCAAAACTGGGTTGGCTTTTCCTTAAATTTATTGTTCATTTTAGTGGAAATCTATCAAGAAAGGAGCAAGGAGATGGACTGCATATGCAGTCAATGTTCTCGGCAGAAACAAGAGGCAACTAAATGGGAAAAATAAGGGCTCTAACCTGCAGCTTCTCTCATTCAATTCACTTTAAATACTTAGGGTACCTTACGCATTAGACTTTGGCCTAACCAACTATATAAGCCCAATAAGAAAACAACATAAGCTAGCCCATTAAGCCCAAACCCCCAAAAAAAATTCATACATTAATTTCAAGAAATTGCAACTAAACTACCACTACCCCATGTTAAAATTCTACTAGTCGATTACCTACGCTCATTTTTCCTAATTTTTTTTATTAATTTGGTGTATTCATGGGGGGGGTTTTTTTTTTTTTTCGCTTCATTTTTCCTTGTTCTATAATTTACTTCTGGGTTTTAGGATGTTGGTTTATGGGATGCATGTACATGTCTTCATTGTCTGTTTTTTATTATCTAGTTTTCTGTGATTTAGGATGTGGGTATTTGCTCATATTTCCTTTTTGGTTCGGTATTTGCTCATGCTTACGCAAAGATGAAATGGATATAGGGCCTCGCTGTTGGCGCTGCTCCCCTAGGCTTATTTGGCAACCCATGGCTTCTTTGTTCCTTTTTTTTTTTTTTTGAGTTTTTTTTTTTTATGTTTTTATCCCTTAAACTATCATCCATTTTTCTACTTTGTCCTTAAACTTCCAAAATCACCTATTTCGTCCTTCAACTATCCTAATCTCACCTATCGAGTCCAAAAGAATGGGATGGACTCATTAAACCCCACGAATACCCAAGGCCGGCCCAAGTGTTTTTAGTGTCCAAGGCCAAATAAAAAAAGTGTGCCCTTAAAGAGATAATACTTAACAATTTTTATAACAACAATCACGAGAAAACCAAACCAATATAAAGTTCTAGTAATCATTACATACGAACACAAAATACAAAGTCTCCAAATAGGCAAATACATATTATCTCAAAAAGAGGCTTATAACATTATTATTAATGATGCACTAACCGGTAATCGAATAAATGAGATATTTTTAAATTTAAGCACACCAACCAATGTCAACTAAATCAGCACAAAACTAAGCACCACCAGCCAGGGCTCTGCATTTAATAACATAGGTACAAATCTAAGCACCACCAGCCAAGGCTCTGCATTTAACAACCAATCTAAGCACCACCAGCCAGGGCTCTGCATAATAAGAGAATACTTACGGATTTGAAGCCTCGCAAGTCGCAAACGAATGGGAAAGAGATACTCTAAGACTCCGCAGTGTGTAGTATACTAGTATATATTCAGCCTGCATTTCAATTTCCAATAAGCTTAAACATAAATCAAGTGGCACTACAAGAGAAAAGGGTTTTTGCATCAAGTCAATCCCGTCGCAAATGGTATCCTGGCTGACGCTAATAGGTTTTTGCGACGGCAATAGGAGAGACATAATTGATGGGGTGTCAAAAAGTTTTTGGCATCGGTAAGTGCTGTCACAAATTATTTGCGTCGGCACGTGCTGTCACTAATAGTTTTTTTGCATAGGCATTCTTCCCGACTCAAGAAATCTGAAACATATGATCATTAGCATCGGGTTGGTCTGGCCGTCGCAAATTTACTTTTTTCGTCGGCCTATGCCGTCGCAAATACTACCTTTTGCATCGGGGCACATGCAGTCGCAAAAAACAAAAGCTGGAAAAAAAAAATTTCTCCTTTCTGCCTCTCATCCACAGGCAATCACAGAGCTAATGTTCAATGCATTCAGTCTGATGTTCAAAGAGCAAATGTTTAATGGACAAGAGATAAATGGAGTCAAACCACTTCCTGGAGGGAAAAAAAGGGGTGAAGAGCTGTTGCAGAAAAATGAAGCTCAAGTCAAAAGATGAAATAAGCTCATCGAATTCAACATTTGACATTATTATGGGATCAATCTAGATTGATAAGAGGAATAATAACATACGCGTATTACGCAGACAATAACATTCCACGCAAAAAAAATTAGTCAAGATTCTGAACTCCTTTATATTGTGATGTAGTGAAAGTCAGGAAAATGAGAATTTTTGATGATATATTATTGCAAGGCCCAAAGAAAATGGAATGATGGTGTAAAAAGAGGAGAAGTAACTTCAATTTGAATCTCAACGTTGAGTTTGAGATGATCTGAAATGCTGAAGTTCCATTGATCACCTGGACAAGCGCATGGATCACATGGATAAGTACTCCACCCTACACCTGCAGTATATGCATTTATCAACGTAAGAAGAACTGCACATAGAAGTTCTGAATATCAAAGCATTAATGCATCAAATCCAAACATGATTCTTCATGAAAATATTTGGCAGCAATAAAGATCCCTAGGTGTCATTAAACACCTAGAGATTGAACAAGCCTCATCTCCTCAAATATTTTGTTTTGGTTAAACATGTACTCAATTAAGAATTTGCCTGCAATTAATATTTACTTTTTTCTAGTGATTCTTCACCAAAACGTCTACGGTCGCAGCAAGAGATTGGGGATAAAATAAATGAACAGTCTCAATCAAATTCAGCACTATTAAATGAAAGAGATGTTGGTTTTACATATGGAATAGTAATCATAGGTTTTGATGATCTGATTAAGGGATCAATATATATCATCTTTTTTACACGGGCAACCACCCAAAGTTTTCATTTCAATCCCTTATGCCTTTCCAGAGTTGGGAAGGCAACTGCATTTCCAAATTATTGAAACTAAACACACTTGTCCATTGAGTTGTGGAGAAGGTGCTGGTAAAGGAGAGGCAACTTGCTCACCATTTGAAACCTAATACCTATGACATACCAATATCATTTCTCTAACTACATACAACAAAAAGAAAATCAAAACATTTAGATCACCTGTCCAGTCTGAGCCCCCATGCACTCGAGATGAGCCATTAACTTCTCAATAAGCCATTAAGCATACACTGAATCTGTCTCATGAGCCTCTGCTCAATCACTTGTGCGAGCCTCTGTTCAATCTCAATGCTAAGCCTTTACTCAAATCTCTGGAGTGGCCTAACATACTTGCGTAGTGATTTTGTTAAGTCTGAGACACACCTGCACCATAGTCCAACAAAATAAAAGAGAAGTCAGGTCATAAAACCACAAACTTTATCGAACATGACCTGAAGTTTGGCTCCAGTACCCCACTTCGTCATGCCCTTAGCACAGCCTCGACCACGCTTCCTCATAGATGTCTCAGGAGCTGAAAAATCAAATAATAGTATGATAGTAACCTATTAGCAAACAAGTAACAAACACACACCCCAGTGACTCGATAATTCGAGCATATGGCAAAACAGAAGCAACAACCAGGAAAAGGCATTTACACAAACTAACATAGCAGCAATAGATTCCATCTCAGCTAGAGTATGTGTTTCCTTTAAAAAAAAAAAAAAAAAGAGTTACGTATTCAGATCATCTGATTATGGTTGAGCTGGTTGTCTTGACTGAGAATACAATTTGATACTCTATAGAGGCTACATTTAGACAGGTGGATTGGTGCCTTCATACCATGTTAGGAATGGTATATGAATTTCTAATTTTCTACAACTAAAAACCAAAAAGTTTATTATACAAGATACCAACAGATACAACAAGTGTAACAGAATATAATTTGATTTTCATAACACCAATGCAGCTGGCCTCTTCAGAATCATTACACAAAAGGTAAAGAAATGAGTGAATTACCATAACAAAACTCTCTATATTAAATAATTAAAAAACACCTATACTCATATTGGTTAGATGGTGTAGATACATAAGTAAAGTTCCCCTCTTGTTTGAGGCTATAGCTTAGTTGCAAGAATCACCCCCACCCCCACCCCCTTTCGTGCAACTAAGGACTATAGACTTCTCCAGAGGTTTTGGTCTCTATGTAGAACAGAAACTCTAAGCCTAGCTCTATGTTTTGTTTCTTTCGATAAAAAATAAAAAAAATTTATTGCTTCTTTTGTTTAAAAAAATATTTTTCTTTGTTCCCTTTCATGCCAATTTTCAATACACAAGTGGCCCTTAAACCCCATTGAGAAAAAAGAAGAAGAAGAAGAGCAGCTTGTACAGGGAAAGAGTCAAGTGTATGGTTACATTATCAAATGGGTCATATTCTCTTATATTGGCGATATTGATGATTGCCCTAAAGCTCTAAGCTTTGGCATGATGACACAAGTTCTATAACACTCCCTAGCACATTAATCCTCAATGACAAGTTAATTAGTCTTGAGAAATCACGCAACTGAGAAGGCAACCCAAGTCAAATCCAAGACTCAAATGACGAGAGAAAACTCCATTTGAAGTGAACCATGGGTAAAATAATCTTTGCTATAATTTCTTAGTCCAAACTCCAAATGCATAGATTTTACCAGAGTTGTGCTGCTACTTCAAAAGTCTTTAGCGAAAAATTTACACCTCAACCCTTCTTGAGAATTACAAACTGAAATAATATGGTGTACAACTGCTTAAGATAGAGATAAATGAGAGCTGAGAGAGAGAGAGAGAGATGGAGCATACCTGCGAGGTCGAAGGGAGTGTCAAAAACACCTCTATGAACTGTCCAAACCCATCTTCTGCTAAGAAATTTAAATGTGACAACTCATCAGTAGCTTCCCTGAGGAGTTCACAATCAAATTTGTTGGCAACCGGCACCATATGTTGACAAAACAAACATTAAGGACGAGGGAGAGGAATCAGATTTCTATTAATGATGCTAACTAAACATATATTTTAAATGTTGTGCCCCATGACTAGTGAAATTGTTAGCAAGGAGTGGGATTTTCAAGAACTGTAAATCACAAACAGAGAATTTCATGCTTGTAATTCCATGAACAAAGGGTTTTATCTTTTCATAACACCAAACCATGTTTTTCGCGCCCTAACCCAAACCCTCCTTCACCACGACCTCTTCCCTCCCTAGATCGACGAACCTAAACTAGAAACCCAGATATGCTGGGGCAAAAACAGAGACATTGAGAGAGAGAGAGAGAAACACACATACACACACACAGAGGTACCAGCAGCGAGGGACTGGCGATAGGCGATTAGACCGATAGGGTAAAGTTCTTTGCGCACGAGAATGAAAAATAAGAAATTAGTCAACCGTTTACCCAAAATCAAACCAAAACCGTAGCAGATTCTTGAGAGAGATACAGAGAGAGACCTGAAGAAGATCTTTAGGCAGAAGAGAGAGTGACTGGAGAGAGGCGAGCTTGCAGCTAGGGCAGTCGTACAAGATTGAAGGAAGGGGGCTTTTTTCACGTCTTATTAAACGGGAAAATGACGGCCTAGGACATGTTTTCATAATTAATACCCGACAAGGACAAGCTAAGAACATTTGTTAATGCTGAAAATGTCCTTGATGGGTATTAATTATCAAAACAAGTTCTTGGCCATCATTTACCCTTATTAAACCGAGTTCAAATTGGGGGGAAAGCACAAGGCCCAATGCTTCTTTATTTTCCCTCCTATTTTATTTTCCCTTTTCCTCCTCATTTATTTTCGCTCCGCCCCGCTGGGCCACTAGAATAAAAATGAAATTATTTGCGTTGGCCATATGTTTGCTGTCGCAAAAAGTAATATTTTTTGCGTCGTGACACATTGCCATCGCAAAAGTGATCTTACTTGCGTCAGGAGTCAATACGGTGGCTAATGATTTTTTTTTGCAACAGCATTTCCCACTGTCGCAAATATTTCGATGCAAAAGGCCTTTTCTCTTGTAGTGTGGAGAATAAAAAAAAAAGCTCTAATATCACTATTACTACTCAACTGAACTTAGAAATTAAAAAAAGCCTATAAAATTATTAATATAAACATAGATAACAGTACAACATTATCTCGATAACTAATTTAATTTAATTCCTTCCCTCTAGAAAATAAATCCAATTACGAACGTAACCAACCACATTAGTGGTCAGAAGCCTTAGATGTAGGAGTAAAATATTAACTCTATCAATGGAATCCAGACACATTAGCGGCTAACCAAGGTTACCCAGTTCACTCATTCAGTCATTTGCCAATGATTCAATGAAGACTTGAGAGTTGAGACCGACCGACAAAGCAAGAGAAAGAGCAGTTATGATTTACCATACAAGAAATATTC